>JAPMLY010000075.1:270000-295000 GCA_026401115.1 Tetraselmis chui
AAAGATAGAATTTATACCTCATATATCAATTATTGCCATTGGCCTTTGAATAATTTAAAGCTGTATTGTATTTGTATTTGTATTTTGAATTAATTTGAATTTTAATTTTGAAGTAATTTGAGTTACTTGAAATAATTGGAAGTATTTGAATTTATATTTTGAAGTAATTTGAATTATCTTGTACAGGCGTCCAGAAATTAAATCAGCGACGGCACGACTGAACGATGAATACTATCCAAGTCGGCATTTCGAGTGTACTGATAGCGGAAAGAAAGGGAAAATATTCAGGAAACAGGGAAAAAGGAAACTTGACTAGAAAAATGAAAACGGGAAACAGGAAAATGAGATTAGCGGGAAAATGATAAGAGAAAATTAACATCGTCGTCGCAAGAATACGATCGCGAGGGAAAACTGTTTTTTCTTGGAATAGATAAGATAAGTAACCTTTGAAATTTCAGGGCTGGCCGGGTGAAATGATGTTTAACAAGAGACTATATAAATGCATACAGAGTCCCAAACCAATCCATATCTTAAATAAACCGACACAATGAACGTCTTAATATCGGTGCTTAATATGGCTGGGTTTCGTTGGGTAGGCTTTCAGACGCAATTGAGAAAATACGGCATACCTCGTCATTATTGGCAGTATACTGTAATTCCAATCAATTCCATGTATTTCAGGGGCGATATTTAATTAGCGCTATCGTGACGACAAAACATATTGCTGTGAAATTTTCAACAGCTACAGCTTCATAGATTTGTGAAACTCGAAATACAAATTCCTGAATTTTCGCCTTGAGCGCTAACGTGCACTAACACCGCAGGGCATATCATAGTGGGGGCAGCACAAGTGGGTCATTTGGCTCAGGACCAACCTGCGAGATGTCCTCGTCGTAGCAGTCCCCATGATGGAGGGGATGGTTTGCGGGTTTCGCGCATTTCCCCGCCTCGATGTCCTGCAGGCCAGCCTTGCCACTGTACGAGCTGCGGTACATTCCGTGCAAAAAATACCCCGAGGGGCACAGACTCCACCCTTCATGCTTGAAGGTCTTAGACCAGTCAACGCTTTGGTACGCGGTTGGCATGTCTTTGTAGCTCAGAGGCGCCTCGCAACACTGCACGCGGTCTAGCATCGCGATCGCCTCCGACACGGGGCCTTGTCCCCACTGCGAGCGGTACAGGCCGTTTATGAACAGCGCGGTCGGTGGGCAGGTACTCCAGCCCAACGAGTCGAAGCTCGTGCGCCAGTCGCCATGGCGGCACTGACTTGACGCAACCACTGGTGACTGGCTGCCTGGCACGGTTAGCACGCGGCGGAATGTGACGGCTGAGTTCTGCGGCCTCCCGAACCGCACCGTCGGCAATTCAACTCCTTTTGCAATTTCGCCAGAGTGCTCGGTGCTCTTGCCTGCATGCGCGGAGCAATAAATTAATGGAATATCAACCAAAAGAAAATAATATCCGGATGAAATAGCGCCAATATTTTTCACAAATTCTAAATTTCTTCATTATTAACACTGGAATAACCGGCAAGGTTGGATGTGACGCGTTCCTGACACAAAGTTTTTCCGAATTTTCAGGCAAGCTAGCGATATGTGCAAATAAGTGGAAATTGAGCTTCAGAGAGTCCGGGAAAATCGTGGCTCTACCTTTATACGTGTCAATCTCAGAGGCACAGACTCCGGGGACGGTGTTCATGTGAGCGACCACGGTGTCGCGGATGTAGTTGCCAACCTGAAGGGCAGTAACGTAAATAAAACGGTGAATAGCGTGGAGTGGACGGGAGAGTCGTCGATCATTAGAGCACCTATTCAAATCGCATGTAACGAGTCAGGCTGTTGCAAGCGAGCGCGTCACTGGATGACTGGAGCGAAGAAATGCACGGTCTCGCAGCCTCGAAACGACTTATGAAAATGGCCTACAGGGATGGCTGGTGCGCAGATCATAGTAAGGCCGTAGGCCTAGCATCTTAAGCCGTAGCTCAATTGCCACCGGTCGGCACAAAACCGCGCTTTGCGTCTGCGTTGTCGAATGATGTCGGCGTATACCCAGCACCGGTGTACCACTTCTCCGAGAGCGCAGCGATTTCCGGCACAACCGAGAATAGCGAAGCCGTGAGGTATAAAATACGCAGCCTCACCTGTGTTACGTCGACATCAATGGGAATCTCCATCGCAAAATGGAGTCGGACGACCTTGTCGCATCCACACTGGCAAACGGGCCGGCCTTCCGTCAAAGTGCGGTTCAGACAAGTGTACTCACCCTGCGATGCGAATTGAGTAAAACGCAAATATGCAACTGTCAGCTACTCAGCTTGACGCCACACAGTTTGGACTCGTAGCAGCCGCCACGGTATTTTCCGAGGAAACTGACAATAAATGGAGTGCAGCGAGGCCCAAAAGGCGACTGAGGAACCTTACCTGCAGCACCTCGTAGGATACGACCTGGTCGGGGTTGCTCGGCGCTGTTGCCCCAAACTCAGTTTTCAAGTGATAAAATATCGTTCGCCCCTGAATAGGAAGATGCTGCAGCGAAAAGACCAGCTGGTCCGCGCTCTGACTCTTGCTACATGCGCTGACAATGTAACTCACTCGCCAGTGGCTAGAGCACCCGTCCGTCGTGTTTCTCGTGTGCGTGTTGTAGTCACTGGGGAGAAAAAATCGTGCCGTAGCAGGGTATCAGTCGTGCGGGTTGTCGAGTGCAGTAGAGCAGTAAAAGGTGAGCGAGGGCCTAAAGAGTTCTACGCGGTACTCACCTGTACGGCACATCTGGATCGACTAGCAGGACGTCATCGCCGCTAAATTGTGCATCGTTTGCTGAATGGTCGTAGCCTCCGGGAGGGGCGCCGATGAGTAAATTATTTGATTTTATTTGAGGAGAGCCGACGTACATGCGGCCAAGAGCAGACGCCGCGACCTCCCTCAACGACGAGGAGTGCAGCCACAGCAGAATAACCTGAACCGGGAAGAATAGAAGAAAGGGAGTGTATTAGAAGCAGCCGCATCCATTCGATCCGAATGGGCACATAATAGTGTGAGCAAATATAGCCAGCATAGAAGGGGAGTTAATTGACAGCGACGAGCGGGGCAGCACGCGAGGGGAGATAGAAAGTCGGAGGCGGCACCGACAGTAGGCTCGCAGGGTTTGTCCGACCTCTCTCAACAGGAGAAAATCAAAAATAACTTTTGTACCGTGTAAAGGCTTGACATGCGGCGCTATGGTGCAATTGGGCGTGGGTCACGGCTTACCGGCAGCAGTGCCTTAGCTGATCTCCTGCGCATGGCGACTGTGGTTTCTGTAGAACAGCTCTTCGTGCGCCCCGAGAGCGCTGAGCGACGCGTGCTCGTCGTCCTCTAGTCAGCCAATCACTGACGTACTTTCCAAAATTCCCAAACAAGCCCTGGAGAAGTTCTCTCAGCTGTGAAGAGTCTGGAGACTCGCGCTGTTATCGTAAGCAGAGGGGCCGTGGTAATCTTTTGTTGCAGTACTCTCACGGCTGTAGTATGTTAGCTTGTCAAATTATGTCCCGCTTCTTGCCTCTCACCATTAATCAACGCGGATATCCCCCGACCAGCCAACTCGTCCCAGCCAGGCTCAGAAAGAGCTTGATATTGCGACGATATACTGACAGGAATTCTTAGGGCCTTATCCAGTTTGCCGTGAACCTCGTCGAAGACGCCAGTAGCGAAATGCCGCCAGAGGAGTGTAAGCCTCGGCAATCGTCGCGCCCACCTCCGACCTACCGAGGTCCGTCGGCTCACCCCCCGCAGAAGCGCGACTTGCTACCGCTTATTATGTTACTGGACACCAGGACGGGCGGCTGACGTGCTGTGGAACCCGGTACGCTCGCAAACTCTGAAGGACAACACGTTCCGGTGCAGCGAGTGTGCCTTCTCAGTTGCAATCGAGCCGTGTCCCCACTGGCCGGCGTGGTAAGAATTCTGGCGCATCTGGTAAACTGTTCGGTGGAATAACGGTAAAACATGTCGTACGGGAGAGCCTACCCGGTAAAACAAAAGGTACGGGCTACTCGTTCTAGCAGGAGTCGTTGTACTTCAGTTTTTAATGTCTACCTGCTTATGTAAAAAGTACAGGGTAATGTACCGAAATATCAACCACTTTAAAACCCAATTGGATACTGTACATGGACCAACATGTGTACGTTATTCTGGTACAGCTACCTGTACACCAAAAAGGAAAAAAAAATACATAGCATCCGAGTTTTATGAACATATATCATTGGATATTGCATAACATATTATCTTGACCGTATTACAGTGTCAGTACCCGTAACATATACACACCGACTACGACTGCCGCAAATAAAGCAGACGAAATAAAGACCTTCCCACTAAGGCCGTTACGGGGAGCCAATATTGAGTTACTTCGGCAAGGCGGATAAACACGCATTCGACAGCGATTGTTGGAAAGCTTTCCCGTCACTACCTACGGGCCAAAACCCCGGAGCGATGAGAGCGGTAAAAAAATGCCGGCGTCTAGAGACTTAACATGGTCTTGCATTGAAACAAGTGGACTTTGAGCGGTTTATCCGTGTTGGAACTTTCATCGTCCTTCCTACGCATTATGGTCATATTGATTTGAATCTAGAGGTTTGCATATCCAATTCCATGTGTACGGGACAATAACTCTAGCGGTTACTGTTACCGTAAATATCGGCGCGTCTCACCTGCAGGGCAACCACCTTGCCCGAGCAGTTAGACGCAGCCAACAACCAACGACTTCCCCAACGGTCAGCTCTAGCTAGCCCGTGCCTTATAAGCCGTAGCTAGCCACGAGCCTAGGCACTCTGTGCTTTCGCGCTCAGCCAATCTAGGCTTCGCGCGAATGCAATCTCGACTCTAGTAGTCGAGCACGGTGTCAGTTTACCATCGTCCCATGCGCACTCGAGCGTCACGCGACACTTCCCCTCGTTCAGCTACGCAGTTCCACAACATGCAGCTTGAGCAGTCTACCTCCGCCGCAGCGGCCGACCCTCACGCTACCTCACTCGAATAACGCACATCCGAACAGGTTCGCACGGCAGTTTTGGCATCGGAACAACGGATTAATGAGCAGTTTTTGGCGGCTAACGCTGCCGTACTCGCCCAGCTCCAGCAAACGACAGCTACACCTGCTACTACATATCGACAGCTGTCCATTCCCGCCGACGCAACAGCGACGGAGGGTGGTAAGGCGGCCCCTGAGCCACCTATCGACCTGCTTGACGACGAACCCGACCCCTCCGCGTCCGATTTCGTCGACTTCGCCTACTACGGCGAGGTCATCCCGGCCGGCCTCGAACGTCCCCCTTGCGACGTCGAGGAGCCACGTCTGTGGACTCTCACGGATGACACCGCCCGAGCTCTAAGCGACAAACGCACCCAATCAGCCTACGACGAGTACCTACACATCGGGTGCTATGCCTTCTTCGACAGTTGCGCCAACGCGGCAATTGGCGAGGCTTTGGACACGCTGTCGCACGGCCCACCTCTACCGACAGAGCAGGCGGCAGCGATTGCCCTCATCCGAGCGGGTCATCGCACCCACACAGCGACGGAGGAGGCCGCCCGTACTCGATTGAGCTTCCTCCGCCTCACCAAGGGCGGACAAACGAGCACGGATACGGACCGCGTCTTTGCCGAATTGGCCTACGAGCGTTTCTGCCGCCCACGCCCTACCGCGGTCTCCGGCCCATTGGACGCGCTACGCCAAGCGTTCGTCGACCGCACGCTGGAAGTCAGCTTACACGCCGCCAGCAAGGCCGCCGCCGGCGCCGCTTTCGCGAGAATCACGCCGGACAAGCCCACATGCCCCGACGCTCGAGCCCGCAAAGCCGCCGCCGACAAACGCAAGGCCGCTGCAACAACAGCAGCCGCAGCACGCGTCACCCCCCCCTCTAAGCCGACCGACCCGGCTAAACCACCAAGCAATAAATGATGGTGTGGCCCGCCGCGCCGATTCCTGCTCCCCGACATCTTCCTTCATGCGCCACCGCGTACGTCGAAAATGGCGGGAGTGGGAGCGCATCGGCGCGAGCGGCCAAGTCCTAAGTTGGATCCGCCACGGCGTACGCGTGAAGTTCAAGCACGGCGTACGTCCCAAACCATTCAGCCACGGCATCTCTATGCTGGACGCAACACCCGACCAACTCGAGTTTCTCAACTCGGAACTCCCACGCTTCGAGGCTTGCGGTGCGTGGGAGCGCTCGACCAACCCTCGCTACGTTTCCCGGATGTTCTTGGTGCCCAAACCCGGATGCAATCTATGGCGCTTGATTATCGACCTTCGAGAACTCAACCGCTACTGCTCAACCTTCAACATGACCTGCGAGACACTCAAGCACCTACGCCATCTATCTCGACCGGGGGACTACTTCGTCTTACTCCACCTCGCCGATGGGTACTACACCCTTGGCATCCGGGAGGAAGACCGAGATTACTTCACGGTCAACTACCGCGGCACCCTATGGCGCCTCGCGTGCCTCCCCATGGGATGGTCGGGCTCCGCTTACTACTTTTGCAAGCTCACGCAAGTGTTTACGAACCACCTACGCCGCTCACCACCTCCCACGCCCGCATCTCCACCGACCGGCCCACGCCGACCGTCCAAACGCTTCCTCCGGAACGCGCGGTGGCGAGGTAC
Organism: Tetraselmis chui; assembly: GCA_026401115.1. Classification (NCBI taxonomy): domain Eukaryota; kingdom Viridiplantae; phylum Chlorophyta; class Chlorodendrophyceae; order Chlorodendrales; family Chlorodendraceae; genus Tetraselmis; species Tetraselmis chui. The sequence continues at coordinate 276,643 of JAPMLY010000075.1, forward strand.
ACGACTCCTCCCCTACATGGACGACTTCCTCTTCTTGGCGGATTCTTACGACGACGCGTTACTACTTCGGCAGTGCGTCCAAGCCCTGCTAGATAGCCCCGGCCTACAACGCAACCCCAAGAAAGGTGTGTGGACGCCAACGCAAGTCGGCGACCACTTGGGCTTAACGGTAGATTTGCAACGCGGCGAGTTTCGCGCCCCACCCGCAAAACTGCAACACCTCGCACAACACGCTTCGTCCTTACTCGGGCGAGCAGCGTCAAACGCTCGATGGCTGCCCACACGTCAGCTAGCCGCCTTCTCGGGAAAAGCGCAGTTTCTCTACCTCGCCATCGCGCCCGCGCGATTCTTTTTGCGCGAGCTCCACAACGTCTTAGCTACACGAACTGGTTGGGGGGGACGCGTGCGCCTCACCCACCAACTTCGACGCGACCTCGAGTGGTTGCGTACGGTGCCCACCCAACACAACGGCCGGTCAATCTACAAGCCCATCGAGACCGCCTATTTGCACGCCGACTCGAGCGATTACGGATGGGGAGCCGTCCTAAACGAGGACGCCAATTACCAAGCCCGCAGTTTTTGGAGCGCTCCCAACCGCCTCCAACACATTACGTGGAAGGAACTTCGAGCGGTTCGACACGCGGTCGAATCCTTTTTACCGCAACTCCGAGGACGACAAATCCTCCTCCACGAGGACAACACTGCCGTGGTCGCCGCCCTAACCAAGCTAACGTCCCGGTCGCCCGTTATGATGACCGAGCTACGGCGCTTGTGGTTCCTCCTCGACACCAACGACATCCACATCCGCCCACGCTACATCCGGTCGGCCGCCAACGTCTGGGCCGACACGCTAAGCCGCGAGATGGACTCCGAAGACTGGCAGCTAAACCCACGGATTTTCGACCACCTTCAGAGTCGGTGGGGCCCACATACGATCGACTGTTTTGCGTCCATGCTCAACGCGCAACTGCCACGCTTCAACGCCCGCTGGCGCGACCCTTTGTGCGAGGACATCGACTGCATGCACCTCCCCGACGCTGTGTGGAGATGCGAAAACAACTACTGCAACCCACCGTGGTCTGCCCTCCCGGCTCTCGCCGCAAAACTAGCGCAGGCACAAGCCGCGGTTACGGTCATCGCCCCCTACTGGAGAAACAAAACGTGGTACCACGCGTTCGCCCGCTTGGCAACCGAGACCGTGCACTTCCCGGCGTCTCGCGACCTGTTCTTTCCCGGCAGGCTAGGCAAGCGCGAAGGGGTCGGACCTCCAGCGTGGAGCATCGTGGCCTTTCGGCTCTCACCCCCTCTTGGCTCTACACTCGCCGCGGAGCGATTGGCCGAGCGTTACGCCCGGACCGATTAAATGCGCATGTACAACGCGTTCTCCCTCTGCGTACAAGACCGCCGCGCTACGGCCTACGCCGCGAAGCAGCACTGGCGCCCTGGTCCTCCGATCTATCTGAAACTTTTCAAGACCTCCTAGGATCGGACAAGCTCGGGGTTACGGCGGTCACTCTACTCAGCAACTCGCTAGCGCCCTCTACGTACGCGAGCTACCACAGCGCAATCAGACAGTTTTTTATTTTTTGTGCAGAAGAAAATATCGCTCCCCTACAGGCCACACCGGCCACAATGGTACGCTACACGGCGTGGCTGGCCCTGCTAGTAACGGTCGCGGCCAGCTCGCTTCAACCCTACTTTTCAGCGGTTAACAAGTTCTTCCGCGACCACCAGCGCCAACCTATTGCCGTGGGCGAGCTCCTAGCGGACGCGCGCCGTGGCCTCGAGATGCTACAACACCGCCTACTCCCTACCGCCGCGCGCCTCCCGCTACCCACACCGGTCGCCCTAGACATCTTACACGCCGCCGACGCTCTACGCGGTGCCTTCGCGTGGACACCTACTGCCCTTCCCCAGCTGCAACGTTTCAGAGCCTGTTTAGCGGTTTGCGTCAATTACACATTTTTCTGCCGCGCCGAAACTGGCGCCCGCTGCCAGACCGGCGACCTAATTGTCGACATGCCTTCCCAACAAATCTGTCTGTTCGTGCGAAAATCTAAGGGCGACCAACGCCGCGCCAACAGCGACAAGCTCGTCATCGCTGCCCCCATCGCGGCCAACCGAGTCCTAGCAGACATGCTTGGACTATTACACGCAGCACCGCGTCGCGTTATGCTCCACATTCTACAACCGGCCACCCCCAGACGCCTTTTGGAGCTTCTCACCTCATGAACCCTCCGTCGCTTGGGGTGCCGCTCCCACCATCTCCGCCTGGCTCGCCCTCTCCCTCTTCACAGTCAACACGGCCGCGCCCCCCGGTTTTAAGTGGACATCGCACAACCTCCGGAAAGGCGCGGCGTCCGCTGCCAGCTGCATCGGCGCGCCCCTACCCGTAATCAAATATATGGGTGGCTAGGCCAAGAATAGCTCCGTGACCGAAGGAAAATACAATGACCCAACCATGACCCCAACACATGCTTCTTGGCGGTTTTTCGGCTGGCTCACTCCATCCCCCCCGCAACACTAATTTTGGCTGTGCAAGCCTTTGGCTTTAGGTTACTGGCAAAACGTGCCCTAGGGTAAATGGTCAGATTGATTTGAATCTAGAGGTTTGCATATCCAATTCCATGTGTACGGGACAGTAACTCTAGCGGTTAATGTTACCGTTAATATCGGCGCGTCTCACTTGCAAGGCAACCACCTTGCCCGAGTTGTTAGACGCAGCCAACAACCAACGACTTCCCCAACGGTCAGCTCTAGCTAGCCCGTGCCTTATAAGCCGTAGCTAGCCACGAGCCTAGGCACTCTCTGCTTTCGCGCTCAGCCAATCTAGGCTTCGCGCGAACCCACCCACCCATCCCTATAATCGCGCTAATCGGCCCCCAGACCCTGCCTGTGGGTGTCTTTTGGCCAAATTGTAAGCAAGCTAAAATATTTGGCAAAACGTGCCCTAGGGTAAATTGCGGGAATACTGTGGGACTATGAATTCAGTTACACTTCAGCTGTACTTCGGGATTATTATTTGTTGTACATAAATTGGTTTGTCGGTAGGTTTACCTTGCCGCAGAGGATCTCGTCTAATCAAACATTGCCTAATATTACCCTTAAAGTACGCTGAAATGTGAGTGCCGTAATACAACAACCGGTCTTATTTTGCTGTCTTGAAAAGCTTGCCGGTACTCGCGTTGTTTCAATAGGTTCACAGTTTCCATAACCGACCCCTATTACATGTGCCAATGTCCTTTACCGCCAACGAGAATATTCATGCGCATTTAAAAGCGCGCACGTGGGTATCAGACAAAGTACAGCTTGACGGGCACACTATGCATGTTCGGCACGGCAATGGCGGACGATGCGCAACCGCAGGAGATAAGGGACTCATAGCACCAAACAAAACTGCGCAAGCGGGGAATCATTGCAAATGCACATGAATTACAACTTTCGATCATTGGATGCACTGTTGCGATTTGATGACATCAACGTTTGGTGGATCAAGGCTACCGATAAGACGTTGAGCTTGAGGAAGTAATGCAAAAGCGCATGGTGTGACTTACAAGAATAACATAAACATTAGCCTTGAGAAGCCGCTCAATTTGAAGAAATGTGGGCATGCATGCAAAAAACGATCATCGGGCATTCGCGGATAGTTAGGCTCACTTTATCATCATATATTATACCCCTCTAAAATGATAATAGCCCTAATACGTAAATCATAACATCATGTTGGAAACTAATAATGGACTTTACAACCATGACGTCACTTTGCGAGGAACGATTCCTTTTGCTCTTAAGAGAACGATTTTTTCCGTAAAGAGCAAATGATTTACAGCTCAGACAATTGCGCTATTGCGTGTTGTCGGAGGCCTCCTACAAGTTTCGCGACATAGGTTTAGCCCGGAGGGTCTCCTCGTCCATCCTCTCCGTAAGTGCGTGTCGGTGTGTGAGACTCGCCCCACCGCCCTCCAGCCCAACGGAAGTCCTTCGGAAAAGAAAACGAGAAACGGTGACATGACCAGAGAAAATAAAGTGGTACTACGCCTGGGTGCGCATGATTGTTACACCGCGACGGAGGCACATGTCATTTAAACTTTACCAATTACCACGCCCTTCACCCTCTTGTCTTACCATTTCCTCGCTCTTCATCCGGTCATCTGCATTTCTATGGTTCTTTGTTGACGATCTCGAATGCACCTCCGTAAACTTTCGTCGCTATTTACAGTTCACGACTACCATGAGCTTAATCATTGTCGCCCCATCATCCACCACCGGCATGAGATATAGCACGGTATATGATTAGCCTAGACTCCTTTCACAATATAGCAATCAATGTGCTCAATGTATTTATCACAAGCGTCCCAGTTTCCATGGAAACAGACCATTCGACCTAAAATAAACAAGGTATGCATGTGACACAGAGTGAACCCATCTGTGTTGATCACTGGAATGGACTCTTCATCCACATTCGCGCGTGAGCGAAAAGCATCGCGATGCTTGCGCTGAACAAGCCAAAAATTGCTTACAATTTGTTGCTGCAAAAATGTTTCCCTGAACTGGGGGCCACGAAATGCATAGCAATGGACTGGATGTCGCGGAAAAGAGTGGCCGTATGGAAAGGTCAGGTGGACTAGACAAACGGTGTAAGACCGCTCCTGCCTGCTGTGCTCCTTCTTCAGTTGAGCATTCCGACCGAGCGCAGCGCGTTCTCCAGCACCTCTTGCTTGTGGAAGGAGTACTGAAGAGACAGCCTGCATTCATGGCAGCCCACCCTTACATACTTCAAACGCACATACTCACACACACACACACACACACACACACACACACACACACAATCTCTCTCTCTCTCTGTCACATACACACACATATATACACTCTCCAATACGCACACAGTCACACAGTAATACACAAACGACCCCTCCGCGTGCGCGCACACACACACACGTTCATACGCTCACACATACACGCACAAACACAAACACACACGCCCAAACATACCTTATCAACAAATATATGGGTGGGAACCGGAAATCTTAACAGATCAGCATCGTATCTTGGCTACTGTGCATCAAGCTACATTCCCTTATTAAAATTTCAGAAGTATATCGTGAAGGCAAGGAGCGACGGCATATGGAAATGTCTTGGCGAAGAATATTCGCGGAGTTAAGGAGCGCGCACTTCATGTTCTCCGTCAGCGCCTCCGCTGTGAGCTCCCGCCGTTGCTGCTGTGTTTGTGTTTGCAAGAGGCTCCACAAACTTATGCAACGCTCAACCGCGAGCTCACCTGCGATCGAAAATGGGGGTGTTTGAGGTTGTAGTTAAGGTTCAAACGCATCAAGTCAAACTGAAACGCATAAAGGCAACTTTCACAACGCATGCTGTAACCAAAATACGGCAGAACAATGCGAGACGGGGAATTGAGCACACTTCGAGGTTTTGGCCACATCTTTCGAACTCCAACATGCGAGCGTCATGCTTGTTGCATGTCAAGGGAATAATCAAATCGACAAACCGACATTCCAACAACACAAAATAAAACCATGCAAAGACAAAGACTTGCATTACACAAATAGACCGAACTCTTCGCGACCGTTGTCAAAAATATAACAATTGAAATTCGAATCTTGAGCCGCAATAGTTGTTAGAGGGGTTACATATACAACATCGAGGGGAATTCATTCAGGACTCAAAATGCAGAAACAGTTAGTCATAAGCCGCATCACAAGTCAGCCACTCGCCTGCCGCGACGACCTCCGAGGCAGGGTGTCGTTGGATGGCAGCATGCAACGCGGGCATCATGCGCGCGTCAAAGCCCTCCCAGGTTACCACCAAACGACTGAAGTCCACAACTCGTAGCTCATCCAACGTCGTTGCCTCCACAACCTCCGCCTCCAACTCCTCCGCCTACAGCCGCAATAGCCAATGAGTCGGGGTGTGCGCAGTATTTGCCCTCATGGTCACGTCCAAGTGCGAGCTAAAATAACAATAGTAAAAAATATGAACACACACAAGACAGCCTCAAGAATAAATTTAATATTAATAAACCTGAATTTTGTAAGCAAATACATGAGGGGTGGCAGCGCATAGGAGGGCGATTTTCGGCTGACACAAAACCGTGCAAGACGCAGCGCAAGACGCAGCAAACAAGGCAGCTGAAAAATATGCTCGAAAAATGCTTTACTCAAAGTTGACTGAAACACCTCAAAAAAGGAAAGCCGCAAAGAAAACAATGTGCAGCAATAAATTGTAATTAATTCCGGAGACAGATGGCGAGCAGTTAATAGTACGAGGCTTATTTTTTGTAATCATAACTTGGATTCCGCACAAAAATGTTCACGGTGTGTCTCATGGTGTGCGATCGCACCGCTCGCATTATTAGACGCGGGGCGACGCCGGGTTTGCACCTTCCAATGGGGGGCGCCGGATTGGGCGGCGGTTTGGTTCAGGAAGCGCAGCACCTCCTCCGCGCCGTCGAAGAGCACGAGCGAGTCGTGGGGGTTGGGGTCGGGGAGGAAGGCGAAGAGGAGGAAAAAGAGGTCGTTGGGCCAGGCGCCGTAGCTGATGGTCACCTCCTCGCCCGCTCTGCAAATCACGGCGCGGGCAACGCAGCCACCGCGGGGTTCACGCGATGGGTCCTCCGTCAGACTAGGAATAGAAATCTAATATGAATTATAACACGTCGTGCGCAGCGGGTTATTTGTCTCACCCAAGAGACGGAATGTGGCGTGATCATGTGTACGTCTCGGTTGACTTTCTGACTACGTATTGTTTGTTATTGCTGCCCAATAAATGAAAATGCCAGCTACACTGAGCGTAATTCAAATAACAACTCTATCTTTTACAAATTGCCAATCAATACAGTATTATTAAGCAAGGCTGACGTTTCGTTGGACATAGTAACGCCCCATTCGCCAAAACAAAAGACTGGTGGCATTTCGTTCCATTTAGATTATTATCACAGCTATCTATTTATGCTTGAAGCCCTCGACAAAAGGTAACACAAGAATCAAGCGCTCGGAATTTTGCTAAACTTATTAGTTAATATCGAAGCATTTCGCTGCAAAGACCATCAAATTAATTATCAAATTACGCGGTAAGGGTAATTTCACCGTAATTCATCATGAATGGCTAAAGTTGTGCGAATGCTAGCATCTGCGGTTCATCAAAGGGGACTCAAACTAAACTCAAATCATCCGCATTTCTGGAGCTTCAGTCACAAATCGCCAATAGCACAAGAATAATTGTATGGAGTCAATGCATTGGCGTGGTCGGTGGTACACTATTCTGATGGAGCCCTTCGAGTGACACTCCGGCTGTCCGGCAAATAAGGGACAGTACCGTCCACAACTTCTAAATATCCCCCGACCCGTTTCGTCGGTACTCGTTGCACTCCGTATATCAATATATTTCTAAAAAACCGACATTTCCCTGCGTGTTTTTTAAATTAAGGTCATGAAGGCAGGTAAAAGCTACTGGTCCGGGTACTGTTAGGCGGGTTCACGGGACTGGTAGTACGGGTAAAGCACGGCACCTTATGGCCGCCTCGCCCGCCACGAGCTCGAATCGCGAAGGCTCCGGCTCGGGCGGCTCGCAGACGTCCTCCACGGCGGAGCGACCCTGACACGTCTCCGGGCTGTGCGACGCCCTCACGCCCGCGTTAGGCGTGAAGCTGTGATTGGCCATGTCGATCCCGGGGACTGCATGCGCACAAAGATTCAAACGTTCTGTCTTAATATCTGACGTTTGCGTAATTGGACGGGAGTACGGTGTCACTACCCGTACATGTATCGCTACCAAGAGTCTCCTCTCAATTTTGAACAAATCAATTCTTAATATGCACTTAGCAATTATCATTGACAGTAAATCAATCGACACGCAACCTTGTCAGCGTACCGATCCACGGACAGTGCCTTATACACAAAATAGACAACAACATAACATGATGAGTTGCCATTTCACCTTCTGAGCATGTAATTGTTCATCATGCTTGTTCTACACAGTGTCATGAACATTATACCGCGACTCAACGCATGTGAAGAAACATATGTCACGCACAACGTGGGTATGACAATCAGGCATTATCTGCCGGACGGTTGGTTATGAGTACGTATCTATGCAAAAGACATATGTACGGTTCAAATGGATCGGTCAACTTGGGTTCTAACAAATAAGATTTAGCAAAGCCAAACATTGATGAGGCATTCATTTCCAAATATATATGGCATTTAAGGTGTTGGTACCGGTTTTGGGGCCCCTCTCCATCTCGTCGTAATTTATTTCCACATTGCAGTGTCAAGTCTGCCGTGTGTGGCTTTTAATCGGCAGGGTTGAGAGTTAACTATTAGAGTTTACAAAAAAAAAACTTTTTCCCTTTCTTTTGGCGCCTTCTTTAGGGTTCTTTAAGCACGGGTAATGTATATTGTGAAAAAAATTGTAAGAAAATGGACACCAGTGTTTCCTAGTAATATGAAAGGACAGCAACTACGGGTACCTGTACCCGTACCATATATAAATACGTTATCATCGATATTCTTGGTGCAATCCTTATTACCTGTAGTGTCTAATTTATTTTTCACCCGAACAAATGAAGAGTCAAGAGCAGCATTTCTTAGATCCCGCGGATGGAATGGTGTTTAATGAGAGAAAAGCGCCGGACGGTTCGGTGGCAGGCTGGGATGGACGAGGGACCGAGTGGCGCAGTTGCGCCCACGAAGGCGCTCAGAGGGGGGACGCAACATTCGTCTGGCCATTAAAAATAATAGAAATCTGAAGCTGCAAACTACGAATGCCGAGAATGGGTCGAGGGCTTCACGGAACCCCAGCCACAGGCAGAGGCGTGGGACTGTAAGCAGGACGAGGTCTAAATGCCAATTTTTATTCCAAATATCCGATAATGTAGCATAGAATTCGCACGACACACGCGCACAACGTTCGCTTCTTGACACACATAATTTGTTAGTACTTACAATGTTCCTTACAAGAAAAAAGTAGTGGAACCCACCAAGAGAATGATAAGGGAATCCCCCCCCCCCCTAAATTTTTTGTTAATACTGGATCTCATGTTGTTTGCTGTTTGATAATAGTTGCCGTGCTTTGGATTCCGTGATCCTCTTGTCACTCTTGCCCCTTTTGTTTCTCCTCCCTTTTCCCATGTCCGTACCCTATTGTAATCAAACATATTTCATAATGTAACGTCGCTATTAACATATTTACGCTTTTTTGCAAATGGCGGTAATATACCGGCCAATGTTTTACCTAATTGCAGTTTATAGCAACAAGTGCCTGATTCTCACCGCAGGTGTTCAAAACTATTTTTTTAGGTGGGGCGGCGTAGAGCCCGTGTCTGAGGCGGCGCAGGACGATGCTGCGCCCGGCTAGTCGCTACCGTATCACTTATCGATACCCTGGGGGTACTCCCCGCTGTGAGAGACAAAGAGAGCGTTGTGGCGGTACGTGCACGAGTTCTCCAGCGGCTGGCCATCGCAAGGGTCGGTGCCGTCGCGTGCACCCTGTGGGGCTGTCGTACGCAGGCTTAGCGGTAAATTTTGAATGCCTGCGATCAGAATCAGGCGCTGGAAGATAAACCGCAATTATATTTAAAAATATCGATAACTTCTGGGTCCATTCTGGATTTATTGCCTATTCTGTCATTTGGCAAGATGCCACCGGTATATTTCATTTTTTTGCGCCACCGGCATATCACCGCTATTTCCAAAAATCCCTGTTTTTTATTTCCCCCCACCAAAAATATATATGTTATGGTATTGCGGATTTATCATTGTATCAGTCACATTCTACAGCTCCATTTAAACCATTCCAATATCTAATTAATGAAATTTTAGTTCTGATTGTATATCATAATTATTATAACATAGGACGTCTCAAGGACCGTCAACAGCGCGGTGTCGGTAATATCTAAAGGATATGGTCGTATCCCAAAGGAAGAATTTCTTGTCCTTATTCGGTAGGTGCCGTGTCCTTATTATTATTGGGTGGGGAGAGATGGGATCACCCGCAATGTGAAGCCCGCTGGGCTGCAGCACAAAGCAGCGGCTGTGCAGCACCGACACCGCCCAGTCAAAGTCCGCCGCGCTGAGCCCCATCGCCGAAACCTCCCCCGCCGCGGCCAGAAGTCCCTCCCGATGAGCCTCGCGCATGAGACGCGCCTCCCGCACCGTATTCCCGTCCTGTGGAACCACCCGTTCGTAACCTCATCAAATTCGAACAAGCCAGCACACGCCCCGGGCATTAGGGTTTTTTCAGAATCTAAACCCTATAAGCAAACATGGTCAGAAGGCAGATCGCTTCAGCAGTCACAGCGCCGGAGGTATTTCGAACTCAGACGACGAAGCTGAACCCGACCGAGGATAACGCGAAAAGAACCGTAGAACAAACGAACTGCAACAGGGGGTGTTCGTACCAGGCACGCGTCCAACTCGGCATCGGTGAACTGGATGGGCGGTGTGTCGACTCTACAAAACAAAGTCATGCCAGTTGAGCGGCACGTCAGCGTCAATAAGAGACATAGAGACAAATGGACAAGTTACGGATGAAAAAGGACGGCATACCGTGGAGGCAGGGTGCGTGCCCAGGGCAGGAGGTGGGATTCGCCGTCTGCCACTTCGGCGTCTGAGTCGGTCGTGAGAATGCGTAGCAGGCGAAGCGCCATTCCGGAGCTCCATGGCGCGCCGTCGGAGGGCGACTCAGCGGGTTCCTCGATAAACGCGTGTGTAAAGGGGACGGAGAGCAGGGTCTCGCCCGGCACGACGTCCTCCGTGACCACGAGCCCCCGCCCCCTGCGCGGTTAATAGAGACGCACAGCAACCACGGACAAGTCCCCTTCTCATACCACGTATCGTGATGCCGGATGCCACGATATGATAATATCGAAATAAAAGCGAGACAACAAAAATCACACGAATTAATCAGAATCAAATTTTCATTTTTAAATATGATCATGACTAGAATTATTACTCATACCACAATTGAGATAAATAAATATATCATAAATAATTACATGTGATTTAAATGTAAATGGTGACTAGACTACAATAAGTGTTACAATGATTATAATAATTATTTATTATGATTCGTCATAATTCATAAGAATCATATATCAATAATCAAAATATAAGTTATGATTTAAATTATGATTATTTATTATAAGTTGTTATAATAATTACTGTAGTTATATTATAATTCACTATTACAGAAAAGACGATGGGAAACCATGGGGGACGCCTCCGGCCACACACACCTGCCATCGCTCAGCTCACGCACGGCAAGCTTGCAATGCATTGTCTGCGCGGCTTTGCCTGAAATCCATGGAATCACAGCATCAACGCTTTCACTGTCGCCTACACGGATGTCTATCCGGCCAGTAGCGCTTGATGCCCCGCCCGTGGTGTCGGACACTCCAATCCCTAAAAACCGACTACGAGGGTCTGCTTGGAAAGGGCTTATTTGCGAGGAGGCGCGACGCGCGCAACGAAAGCCCGCCTGAAAGGGTACAGCCGGGGACCTGCACCCGCACGACGGAGAAAAATTAGGAGAGATTCCATGGAGGAACTGAAGGGTAGAGGGCTTACCCAGTAGGGGGTGAGCTTCGGGGCTCGACTGACCGACGGACGTGGCGCTGCGCCCGCTTACCCGCCGCGGTTGCTGTTACTGGGCGGTGCGTGAGACCGGGTGAAAGGAGTGTCGTCATCCTAGCTCAGCAATGAACCATCCACTCGAACATTCAAAGCTGCTACTGTACCACGGCCGTATATTGCTACGCAAGTGTTACGCGGCCGTGTCGCACTTACTACCTGGCGTGTTTCACCTCTTTACTCGCACCTAGTCAGGGTGATGGCCCTCTACTTCATCGACATCAGGTAGCGACTGATGCCGGGCGCGAGCGGGGTCGTGAGAAGAGCGGAGGCGGAGTCCCGCTCTACGGACGTATCGGAGCATGATTGTTTACAAAAAACTTTAGATTGCATGATATTAAGTTAGATAATAAAGAGGAAGAGACAGAGAGAGAAGTGGAGAGATAGAAAGAGAGGGAGAGTGTAGCAGTTTGCCCTCTTGAAAGCTTGCTGCTAACACAAACCAATGCGTGTGCTGCTACTTGGCAATGCAAATAGGAGCGCAAATGGAGAGAGATTGAAGATGAGTTGTTGTATGGTACTCAAAAATAGAATGTACTTAAAACAATGAATGTATGTCACCTCCCTCCACAGAACTAGGCTTAAATAGGTCTCGCCTAGCTAGCTCTTGCGTGATCGTGCCTAGATCTTGTCCCTTGCCTAAGGGTTCTCGTAGCGGTTTGAAGAGACAAGCGACGTACTGTAACTTGTTATTTGTCATAGGAAATCGAGCCATCGCGTCATGTAGCAAGCAAGATTAATCATACGTACCGGGCGGCAATGCCCGTACAATATTATACACTATCCTCGAGCTAAATTGGGCTAGGGACGTCACTGCGATAAGTCCTTGCGATGGAAAAGCACGAAGCAAGTTAGTAACGGGCACATGCGCAATGTCATGTGATTTACTCTTATATGACAGTACTCGTCAAACTCGCACCCTCTCCCATCTTGACCGATCAATGAGGCCAACACGAACACCAGCCTCGGCGGTGTCTTGGGTTCCTTTACGGAAGCAATCATTGGAGTTCATGAATGCACGCTGGGTAGGCGTGCATGAAGTCGATGTACGCTTGAGCCTTGGCAAATGCGTGCGCGACTATTGGGGCGTCTTCACAACACCTTGAAACGCGTTCGTACGGCATACTTCGTTCAATCGAAGCCAAACATGTGGAATGTCGTCGTCATCATCGAAATGCGTCATGAACATCAAACATTTCCCACGCCGGCCATCAAGCGGCTTGATGCATACAATAGAGATGTGAGAGACGTCGAACTTATTGTCATCGCCGTCTTCATGTGTCGTAACTGGGACAACTAAGCAAACGAAAGATGTAGAGTAGGGTTAGAATTTGTTTTCGTGAAATGCCGGTTGTAAGTGTTCTATCGCCCATAGCATTGATATGGAAATGTGCTCCTCGACAATGAAAGGTCCAAGTTGTCGATCACGTAGCTTCTTGCTAGGTTGTCCGCACAAGAAGAGGTGCTTTGTCACAAGTGTCACCGTGTCTCCTCGATCGAATTGCGGAGCTATCGACGGTTCGGTACGGGCCTCCATCTCATCCTTGTGTAGTTGTAACACCAAGCTTACAAGAGTGCGGAACCCGTGTAACGGTTGTAAAACGCTCCTTTGATGCGTTTCCGAAACATGGATTGAAGGTCGCATGCCGAACATCAAGTCTAGAGGCTCCTCGTGAGAGAAGCCAAACTCACCCTGAAGGGTGTGTGCTCAATTCCGAATGTACGAGTAGCGTTATACGCAAACTCCGATTCAAGCAATAGGGTTTTCCACTTCGATCCGTCATACAACGGCAAAAACAAGGGAATAATTTTTGAAACGTGTTGTTGACGCGCTCCGTGAAGCCGTCCGTTTATGTGTGTCGATTGGAAGACATGTTGTTCAGCCGGGTTCCAAGGCGTCTCCAAAAATTTTGCCACAAGCCATTGATGAACTTCGGGTCGCGGTCACTTACAATAAGCACTCGGGCGCCCGCTGGCGGCGCATGGGCAATGACCCGGAGGGGTGTGCGCTCGCATGCCTATCGGCACCTACCATGCCGTGGGCGCTTGTAAACCTCATGCCGTGCCATTCTTGGCATGTTATGGGGCTAAGTGAGGTACCGGCAGCTACGATCCGCGGGATCAACAGCCGTCGGGAAGCTATACGGAGGGTTTTGGAAAATCATGATATCCGTACACCCGCACTAAGATCTCCCGCTCGGCCCGTCAAACACTTTTTTTCGCTACAAAATGTTCCTCAGATACAGTTCTATTTGGGAGAATGGAGCATGTATCTGTGAAATATTGTTGGCGAGGGGATACGGACGGATCAGAGGCAGATTGAGGGTGTTGGAGCTGGCGGCGGAAAGAGCGGGAAGCAACGCTAGGGAAGTAGGGCGCTCGCTACACGTCGACCATCATGTTGACGTCAAGCTGGCCCAAAGGGGGACATCACAACACCATCTGCTAGGAGGACTGTCGCGACGGGAGGAGCGGCGAGGTCTACTTGCGGGGTTATTCCCAAGATCAACCGCCGCCGAAAAAGTATTTGCGGAGGGTTTGATCAATTTCCGCACCCCCGCGGCTTTTTTGGATCTGGCAATGGTGAGCATGCCCTACCCCACCGCTACCCATTATCGACATGCACACCTAATATTAGAGAGTGCGAGCCAAAGTCACCGTGGAGGCTCGCACTCCCAACAAGGGTGCTCGACGGACGCGCGATCGGTGGGTGAAGGGTACGGCCAGTGGCTAGTTTTCCAGAAATGTATCTCGGTGCTAGACAGGAAAAAGCCGGGAAAATGGCCGGGAAATTTTTCAGCGCGGAGGCAAAAGCCATAGCATTTTCTGTGCTAGTCTTGGTCCCCTCCACCTCCTCTCGAGGTGATTGAAGACGCTGACTAGGAGGAAGTCGCGACGGGAGGAGCGGCTACGACATTGGTGCGGGGCTCGCGGGATGTAACGGCGGGATCGACGAGCGACCGCGTGAAGAGGTTTATTTCGCTAGCCTTTCCCCTCCTTTCTCCGGCGTCACACGGAAGCTAGATTAGGTTGGCCCGTCGTCCCTCTCGAGCGTCCCTCTTGCTAGCTCCGCGCGAATGTGGCAGACTGTGAAACTCTAAAAAGTGGAATTGGTTGCACGAGGGCGTGGATGACATCAGACGGCAGATTTGACGCGCAAACCGGCCGGTAGGCGTAAATCAAGTTGAAAACTTCTGTATACTTGGGGGAAGGGCTTCCATTTGCAACTTGGTTTGCTTCAATCGTACGGCAAAGTAAGGCTTTTTTAAGCCTCCTAGGGTGTGGGTTTCCGGCCCCATTCCCACACACGCCAAGCACCTTCACAACACCTCCCATCACACCCACGTGCTCCCATGTTTGCGGACAGCATGCTGGGATAATGAAACCGCAAGTAGTGTCGCCGATTTCGGGAGTATTCACTAGCGAAAGTGTGGGAAATCCACATTCCGGGGCGCCCGAAATCGGGGGTGGGGCCACAAACCCTAAAGCGTCTGCTCGTACCCGTGACGGGTCGCATTTGTGCCCCGCTTCCCCCGGTATGACACCATCAACACAAGCTTCGGTCCGCCTTTTCAACGAGCTAAATTATAGTCAAACCCTAGAAACGCTACATTACAAACACCCGCCCTACGCGAAAGGCCATATTTCACTAGTAACGACATACTTTTATGGGAATGGTGTATACATATTCAGACTTATCAAAGTAAGCGTGCGGTGCACATCGGTAAATGTTGTCCGAATTTTCATTTGCAAGTTCCCTCTCCACACACAAACAAAAAAACAAACACATACACACACATGCGCGCGCGCACGCGCGTGCTCGCGGACTGTAGCAGTAAGTACGCATATTGCGTGACAAGTAAGTACGCATAATAGCGAAAGAATGCGTGGGCTCGTAGTTGTTTTGCAAATTAGTTGACGTAATAATTGAAGAAAAATTTTTATGAAAACTGACTTCGTCTCCTCCCTCCACTGCGCTGGCTAAAATAGCCAAGCCTAGCCCGCCTCTAGTAGTCTTGAAGCGTTATGCAACCCACGGAAGAGCTTCGAATGAGCCGTGCTCGTGTCGCCTCGGAAAAGCGCGTTCCGGCGCGTCTTGACGCTTAGTTAATGTCATCAATTATCGCAAGACCATATGAGACTGGAGACTTGAGCTAAATATAGGGGTGTGCATTTCCTTGGAAAGTATGTAATGCAACTAGTTGCGAGAACGTAATTGAATATATTGTTTCGTCAATTCTTCTCTAAATGGGAACTCAATAATGATGACAATCATAACGCAAAGTACACAAGCTGGTAAAGTCTGTGGTACATCTACATAATGATCATATGCAAGCTCGTTCACAGCCGCCGAGTGCTCCCCAATTGATAAGGCGCCAAGGAGTCACTAATATCAAAGCATCTTTCTACATGGGCATTTCAACCTTGTATTGAAGGACCGACACGTGGAACCGTTTATAGTTCTTGAAAAGATTGGAGCGACCAGTTGCATATTGGAGTTTACCTTATGATATACGCTTACACCCATTGTTTAATAATATTGTCAATCTTCGGCCGTGTTCCACCGCTGCACTACTACGTCCATCTGTTCCGTCCACGACTCCTAACAACAGCGCCGAGTACGACGTTGCCAACACTCATGTTGTCAAGATCGGCACTATTTCTGGACACCGACGACGATATTTGTTGCTTTACACTCATTTCCAAAATATGATGAAATTTCACATGTTTGTGGCATCACCTGAACGAAATACATTGTACAGTGGCGTTACATAAGTTTTGGGTAATAACTATTTGCAAACGATTCCTCATATTTTCTTGGACTTCATGAAACATGCCCACCCAACTCCTATCCCGCATTCGCAGTAGCATCACAGGAGGAGCTGGAAACTTGCCACAGTTTACCTTCGGCAGATTTTAAGGTTGGTCTGAAACTGATTTTCGACTTTTCTAGAGGGGAGTACAAGTGTGGTGAGTGTAGTCCTAATGCAATTCAGGTGGTCTGTATGAATCGTTTGTTGCTTGCCACAGGGTCAGCCACACAGCCATAGCCACACAGACACACACACAGACACACACACACAGACACACACACACACACACACACATATATCACACACACACACACACACACACACACACACACACACACACACACACACACACACACACACACACACACACACACACACACACACACACACACAACATGATTTGTCTATTTGGAGCAGCGTCTCAATTTAGGTGTGCATGTGACCCCATCTGGATCTCCCAAGCGTTAGGGCAAGTCCGACTCAATGGCCCGCCGAGTGGGCCTCCGCCGACGGACAAGCACTACCGGACGTGCTATCATGGGGTGTAACAATGTATCGTACTTTTCGCCGACGTGGCAAGGCAATGGGGGTTTTTTTGTAACTTTGGTTTCGCGCAAGCACCGCGGAAAAAAATGGCAATTATCACATATCGCAAGCATGATGTGAATTGGTCTAGAAGGGTTTGGTAGAACAGCACCATATCCCAAACAATTGTGTATTGTGCGTGTTAGTGGATACATGTACAAGCCCGGGTTGATAAAGATTTTTCTTCTCCTCAAGGAATATATTTTTATTGGTGTTGTTCTTGTCAATGATGCTTCAACTAAAATTAAAAACGAGTCAGGCAATGATAATGCATGTCATAACACACTACAATAATAACGACGTTGAAGGTATGCGCATTTTACATGCAATAGAAAGGCGCGTGCCAATGGGAGGTTTGGAGGACATGAAAGACATTCAAAGTTTGTCATCATGCAGTTGGAAATGAGCGCTTTGTATCGGGAATTAGATAGGATCAAGAATTGCCGGTGAATATGGCATCGCGCCTTTTTCGTATCAACCTTTTCGCGATATATTAGGATAATGATATAGGATGATATAGTAAAAGGTGGCCAACTCGTCGAAAGGATAATACCAAAACCTAATAATTACACAATCCCGTTTCCTATTGTCGCGCACATTAGCTCGGTTATGTATGATGGCCACCTGCATGAGATGAGTTGGGTTCTAAATTTCAGGTTTGGCTCGTCAGCAAAACTATTTACGAATTGGCTCTTTCAAGATATGTTTACAGTTGCATTTTTCTTGCAAATCCTACAAAATTATCAGGTGCGCAAGTCTCAAGAAAGGACACTCATAACATCCTTCTTCTCAGCTTTTTGGCGGATAGCCACATACAACTGCCCATTCTCCGTAGCGGCCCAACGTTGGTGCGTCTTTGACCTCATGTGGACCTCCCACGCGCTCGGGCTAGTCCGGCGGATGATCCCTCCGGGCAAGCCTCCGCCGATGGATAAGCAATGACGGCCGTCGGCGTCGAGTAGCCCACAACCGCAAAAGACGGCTGCCTCCGCATTGGGTGTGCCATTATTGAATACGACGGGCTCCAACACCGCTTCGAAACTTGCACCAAGATGGCAAGGCACCGTGACTTCTTTCTCACGGTGCGCGTGCCAAGCTCTTATAAACTTTCGGAATTTAGGAAATATTACCAAAGCGGCGGATACATCGCCAACCTCGAGCAGGCGGAGCGGGAACCGGACGACACGGCCGCCCCCCCCTCCTTGCACTCGCCTGACTTCTTCCCGAGCTAGCGAAATCCGGGCCTTAAGCACGTATGGCCACAAACGCGAAACCGTCTCCGCGTTGCAATTATTCTCGCTTACAAGCGAC
>JAPMLY010000075.1:300000-371459 GCA_026401115.1 Tetraselmis chui
ATAGAGTTACAGAGTTAACAAAAACCCGACACTGATTTTGCCGAATACGAAGATATTCATCGCCATTCGGATGATGGAGTGGCATCCGTGTGGGGCCATTATATGAAAAATGGGTTATCTACGTGACGATAGTGGGGGGTGGCGACGAGCCAACGAGGGGTGGACGACGACCGGATGACGACGACCCGGTCGTGAGACGACATTACATATCGAGGATGACCCGCGGTTTAAAATTGCTGCTCACCTATTCGCAGCAACTGTGTATTATAATAGTGTCGCCTGGGGACGCCTGGGATCGCCGCTGAAATGTCTCATCAAGCAGTGGTCTTTCGTGAATAGCGTTGCATGATTCAATGCATAGAATAGAGCCTACACAGACGGCAGAGCCTTTCCATGGCTCGCACCAGTTGCGTAAGCGACCCGTCATCGGCGACCAGCGGAACGCCCGTTTGGGGTAAATGCTCTCCCGCCTTTCCCGCCATAATGATAGTGGTCCAACTGTCCGAAGACGATATAATGTATTACACGTCCCGGGCCTCGACCTGTGCGCCAACCTGATAAACCGCGTTAACGAACTTGCTAACTATGATGGCACTCCCTCTGATAGCTAGGCGGTCTGGCGGTGTCGTTGCTTGCAAATCCTTCGTGGTTGTGGGATTTAGCGTGGTCTGATGATATGAGCTGTCTTATTTCTGACGACAGTCCTATATACTGTATACGGAACTCTCATTATAGATCGGGCGCGGGCAGCACGGAATAGTAGTGTGAGCAGCTATTTCTTATTTCTCTGGTATTTCGCTACGGATGATTGATATTTTAAGCCGCTGTTCGAATATAAGGGAGAAATGCGGGAAGAGAAATCAGCCCGAGTACTGCCGCCCGAGAAATGACGTACGGGTACCCGCAATTCGTACGGGGTCTGTTCGAATGACAGATTCCGGTCCGGCAGGAGAAATACAGTATTGCGCGCATTAAAGTACAGGAGGCGCGACGGCTTTGCCGTCATTGCTCGGCGTTCCACCGCCACCGCCAGCTCTTTAGCCATACGCACCACCGCCCCACCGCATCCCGCCCTGCCTTTGCCATTGCAAGTGCGAGCCACGAGCTGCGGAAGCGGAGATGCGCCGCTTGTGTGCACTGTCGGCCGTAGGCTTTCTGGTCGCCTACGTTCTACCGGTCGCCGCGGCAGCCGATGGAGACGACGCGGTGGACTTCGCAAGCCTGGCGGCCGCTGCCATTGTGGCGACGACTGTCGCACATTGGCACCTGCGGCGGAGGAAGCACCGCCGCCGCCGTGAGGCGTGGCTGGCAGCATCGCCCACCCTGCGACAAGGCGGGAAGGGTGGCACACGGCCATACCGGGCTACTCCCAAGGCCAGGTTCTTCTGGCTGAGGGGGGCTCAGAAATGGCGGATCCGAAGGGACGGTACCCCATGCAGCTTTGAAACACAGTTCTTGAACACAGTGGAACACTGGGGTGATGATGAGACCAACACCCTATACAAAGAGTTCCGCCGCACTTTCCGTGTCCCGTTCTCTGTGTTTGAAAGCATCCTACAAGATGCATATGCATCAGGTGCGATCATATTGTGCCCCTGCTGCGCTAGCCATTGTGTTGTTGTATGATGTGGAGATATGCCTTAGTGTTGTACATGATATGTTGTTGTATGAAAGTTGCAACACTCCCATGCCCTTCTCCCATTGGATACGCATGAGAATTTACTGACGAAAGAAAGAAAAAGAAAGGTGCTCGTGCTACGCCGCCGGCATTGAAGATTATGGGCGCTCTTAAGATAATGGCTGTTAGTTGTCCCATCAGTTCCGTGTCTCTGGAATGCGGTGTTTCAAATGGACAGTTGAACCCTTTTTTCCATGCGTTCACTAACTGGATGGTGGCTACATATTATGACAAATATGTGTATCTGCCAGACAAGGATGAGCTGCCCCTGTGTGAGCAGGTTTACCGCCTCCTAGGCTTGCCTGGGTGCTTCGCAAGTATGGATGGCGTTCATCTGGCATGGGACAATTGTCCTGCCCCGCTGATGCCACTGTACAAAGGCAAGGAGCAGTACCCCACCGTGGCTTATAATGTTACCAGCAACCACGCCCGTAGATTCATGTGTGTGAATGGCCCGTACCCTGGGTCGAAGAATGATAAGACAATGGCCCGTATGGATGCAGCCATATCCAAAGCTAGGAATGATAATGCATACCTTGAATATGAATATCCAATGTACACATCAACTGGCGAGGGTTATACTCAGAAGGGGGCATGGATATTGTGCGACGGTGGGTATCACCGTTGGTGCGTTACTATATGTGGCTACAAGACGGCAACAAGGGAGGGTAACCCTGACACATATTACTGGAGCAAGCGCTGAGTCGCCATGTTCGGTGTAGCCCTGTCTGCGCCTTATGTGATGTTGAGCAACAATGAAATGTATAATTAAATGTCAATGATGGTTCCAGGTGCGAGCATGTCCGAAAGGATGCGGAGGACGTCTTTGGAATCTTGAAGCAGCGCTTCAGAATTCTGCGGGTGCCGTCGACCCTAGCAAGGTGTGATGATGTATGCATGCATGCTGCATCATATCATTTAATTATCTATACATATCATTGAACATGTTTTTGTTTGCGCCGTGAGGCCAAAATCACAGCTGTGTTTAAGACATGTTGTGTAATCCACAACATGTTGTTGGACTGGGACGGGTTGTCGGACCACCGCACCCTACTGAGTGAATGGACAACAAAGGATGATAACGACCTGCGCAAGTCCGCCTATGCTGTGAGGCTGCTGAATCAGAAGGTATGGGCAACCCAACCTATGCTGCATGCCCCTGCGTTGTCGACGTTGTGTCAAGTACTCTGTTAGTGATCGCTCGCCGCGCCCGGTGTGTTTCCCGCAGACATCATACAAGCTGATAACCAACCTAGACGGGACCCCCGTGTCATCCGCCTGACTGATGACACAACGTATGCAAGTGGCCTTTTTTCATCTGCAGATGAACCTGACACTGTCACAGAGACGGAATCAGGTTATGACGAAGCTAGATGCAGATTGATTGAGCACTTTAGTTTTGTGAAGCGTTGTAAATCTTTATTGTGGATGCAAACGGTGGCTGCAGCTAGAGAGGCTGCCGCAAAGCAAAACATTTAAAATATTATTACATTATGCCTCCTCAACACTTGCATCATGTGCCATCATTTCCGCATGTGGGGGAAGGTATGGGCGGTGCTTGGGGTTCCACCTGGGGGGCTAGCTCAGGGATGGAGGCAGGTATGGGCGGTGCTTGGGGTTCCACCGGGGGTGCTGCCTCAAGGGCCGCAGTGTAATTCGCGGTGCGCTGTCCGAGCTTGCTAAGCTCTGACTTGTATCTCTTGCGCTCTGGGGTGTCATTTGCGTATTGCAGAAGTGTCCGGAGCCGGTTCTGTTCGTTGGCGATAGCCAGACTGTCATTCACTTGTCGCACAGCAGCCAGCACAGCAACGCTAGGGGACTGCTGCGTGGTGTCGGCTTCGGCACTTGCACTATTGTCTAAGCAGATCACGTCCTCAACGGACTTGCCTGTACCTTCTAGTGCCGCTGCTGCGTGCTGCCGGCGGCGTTGCTCCACTCTGCCAACGACATTAGAGACGACAGTAGAGTCGGTGCTTTCCGACAACGCGCACGCGAGCGGCTGCAACTCCGCGATGCAGCCGTCACCGGCAGGCCAGCCGAACCTTAAAAAAACTTCCCAAGCATCGTTGGTCCACGACGCAGGCATGGTCGCGTCCGGATTCTTCTCTTTCTGCTTGCTCGTCCGGGTAGTCCCCCAATAGTCCACCTTGGTCGCAACGACGACGTCTCGCGGCATCACGCCCTAGCGAGGGACCAACTTGCCACTCTCCTCCTTCACGTGCGCCATCAAGCACGGTGTCACGGCGTTGTTGACGTCAGCCAGCAGCGACTTGGCTTTATCCCACACCCCGGCAGGACTGCAACGTGTAGTACGCTCCGCGATAGACTCCTCGGCAGTGGGGTGCCTCTTCTCGCAGGGCCACTCGCCTTTTTTCGCCATCCTGCGCACCTCTGCCGCGTACTCGCGCCCGATCTTGGCGTGCAGCGCCGGCAGTGCCTCGAACTTGAAACCCGATGACGCCACATACGCAACGACCGCCACGGCGTTCCTAAAACGCCGAAAACGCGCTTTTTTTGTACACGCGACAACTGCGTACACGTGCGTGGAACCCCCTTCATATTACGGACCGCCTACACGCGCCCACACACGTTTTCTGAGCCCCCCCAAGGCCCTAGTTGCTAGGTTACGTGAGTAAGACTGCTACTGGTGGTCTTTACGCGATCGAGCTGACCGGTCGTCGTTTGAATTCGAGTTTGAAAAGGGGTTGATGTTGCAGGTCATGATGGCGCATCATGCCGCCTACAATCGCTATTCTAAAATCGCTGGGCGCAATGCCCTACGAGGTCGACGGGCTTCGGCCTGCCGCTAGAGGCGGCGGGAAACGCACGGGTAAGGGGAGGTTTCAGAGTAAGCAATTGACGAAAGATCAAGAGAAACGGTCGAAAGCGGCGGAGGCAGCTGGGCAAGGGCAAGCGTCGCACGATGCAGCGGCGTGTACTCATAATCAGCGATCGGCCGCGGAGCTAACGACACTCCGAGCTGAGGTGGAGCGCCTAAAAAAGGAGACCGACAAGCTGGCGAAGCGAACTGAATCTCTAGAGACGCAACTCGAGTCGGAGAGACAGCGGTCTCGCAGGAAGGAGGAGCGCGTTAAGGAGCTACGCACGGCGGCAGTCGCGTCGGACATTGCGCATGCCGCGCAGCTCGCGAAGGTGTGCAGCCAGCGCGAGTCGTTGGGTCGCCATGTCCGTAGACTCAAGGCCCAACGCTCGACCAGTGGCCTTAGCGCAGCTAGGTGTAGGGCTAAAGCCAAGGCTACGAAGGCTCGTGTGGCGCGTCGTTCATACGGAGGCCTCCGTCCACTGTCGAAGCGCATAGTGGCACCGGCGATTAGCAACGGAGCCGACTACCGTGGCTTTAAACGCCGCGAAGTCGCGAAACTGAAGCAGTATCTAGACAAGCGTTACGAGGGTGGTCTTGAGGGTGAAACGGTCGTGCACCTCCTTAACTGCTTTTTTAACGAGTGTCCGGACATACTCGATTCGGTGTGCAACGAGCGTGGACTATATACCGCTGTCGAGCAGCGTGTGGTGGATGCACTGCGTGAGCATTGGACAGTCGCGCGGGCCTCTTTCGTTCGGGTAACGTGCAAGATCACTTGGCGCCGCTATCAGGATCTCATACACGCATTGGGGAAGAGGTGGAACGAAGAGACCGGTGAACACGAGGTAGTCCTGCTGCCGCACGGGACGCGAGTTCCGCTACTGCCGAGCAAAAATGATGTTTGGCAATGGGAGTCCCGAGTCGCGGAGCTGTCGGGGTTGCAATTGTCAAACGATGGCAAGAGGGCCACTGTCGACGTTATTCAAGCACTCCGCAGCAGGCTAGTGCAGTTCCCTGCTCAGCAACTACCGCCAAGCAAGGTTATCGTCATCCAGTTTTGCGGTGAGTTGTTGGGTTACTGGACAAGTTGGTGTCTAGCTTTATTTGTATACGCAATAACACGGGGTTAACTCACTTATATTTTCGTGCTGTTATTTTTCAAAATCCAGCTGACGGCAGTGTGGCTTTCAAGATGGGTCACCAAGGAGCCGTGCTTGCCATCCTCAAGCCAGTGCTCAACAAGGTTGATGCAAATGGCTTCGTGCTGGAAGGTTGGGGCTTCAACAGCATTCATAACGGCGTGAAGATCATGTTGTACGAGGGGCATGATAAGTATGACCAGTTTGTTACACAACTTCAGACGATCAAGCGGGAGCTGAGAGAATTATGTGATGGCCCGGGCATGGAGCTGCATGGCACGATCTACACCTTCAAGCTTGTCCTTGGCGGTGATATGGCGTTTCAAGGTGGGGCCTTTGGGCATGCTGGGGCAGCATCTACTTTCTTTTGCTTCATTTGCGACATGGCCCGCCAGAATAGGCACCTCACCCCATCCGACTACCAGCGAAAGGGCATTACACCGCCCATGGAGAAGACAGCCGTCTTTGCAGCTATGCTGGCGCACGCGTTCGGAGAGGAGTATGGGTTGACAAATTCATACTTATGCCCCGGGTGTGGCCTCCGCGTCAAGTGCCATGGGGACCTGCCCCCGTCTGACACTCAACAAGGACGGCAAGACTACCAGTTCAGCCACTTCGGACAGCGGCACTTGTGCCCTCCCGCAATGATGATGATAGACCCAGTGGATATGATTGGAGACACTTTGCACGCCGGAATCCAGATTTGCCCGCACGTGCTGTGGCACACCGTGTACAAGAGGTGTAACAGCGCGGCAACAGCTCAAGCGGCTGTGAGGGCATTAGAAGTCATCGGATTGCCGGGGCGGGAGATCAAGGTGCAGACTGGCAAAGGCAAGAACCCCACCAAGGCGGACCTTCCAGCCCTTAACGGGCCAGAGGTCAGCAAGGTGGTGGAGGGCCGTGGTGTTGTGTTGGACGCCGTGCTGTCACCATCCGACCCTAATGCTGCAAAAGCATACAAGGTATGGGAAGCATATGACTGCATGAGTGCGGCATGGAGTGCAGACCCGGGGGATGACGCGGCGGAAAGACAAACAGCAGCAAAAGCATTGTGCGCAGCCGCAGAGGGTTTTTTTTCAGCATTTTTAGATGTTGCTGCAGCAGCGGATGTGACTCCGTACATGCACTTCGTGGTGTGGCACTTCCCGACATGGATGGAGGCGCATGGTTGCATTGATCGCTATAGCGCGCAATGCATGGAGCATGCAAACAGGGAGGTCAAACAAGGCTACCGTCAAGGCAGCAACCACCAGGGGCAACGCATTACATGTACGGGCAAGCTCACGCTGAGCAGGACTGGGCAAGTTCTGAAGCGCAGCACCCTGATGGCGCATCACCGAGACATGCATGGACCCGCCCACCGTGCCCAACCACACATGCCCAAGCGCAAGGTTGATGCAGTGAAGTTGGAATTAGAAGAT
This sequence comes from Tetraselmis chui, assembly GCA_026401115.1. Classification (NCBI taxonomy): domain Eukaryota; kingdom Viridiplantae; phylum Chlorophyta; class Chlorodendrophyceae; order Chlorodendrales; family Chlorodendraceae; genus Tetraselmis; species Tetraselmis chui. The sequence goes on from JAPMLY010000075.1 coordinate 307,063, forward strand.
CAAGCAGCAAAGCGCATAAAAAAGTGAAATGATAATATGTTTACAAAGATGATAATGTGCAAGCATTCACTTTAACTTATCTCTGTGTGTTCTATATGCCAACCTTGGTCGTCACAGCCGGTCACTCACACAATCATCATTTGCCCGTTCAGCCACCCTATCCGCAATTACGCGCTGCTTTTCCTTGCATCGCTTGTATTCAGGCATTAAATGCGGACCATACCTCACGTCCTCGCTGTCGACAGTGAACCCTGAGGTATAGCTGCTTGCTCGTCCACCTATGTCATCATCCACGAAATCAGAGGTGTTGATATTGTCCTCTGTGCCCTCCTCCCCTAGCTCATGCCGCCGTTGCTGCTCCCTCAAATCCTGTGCCTCCCTAGCAAGACGCCCCTGATGCACAACTCCATCCTCCGCGCCATGACCTTCCCACCTCTCCCGAGACCTTCCAACCTCCCTATAAGGAGGAGGTGGGTTTGGTACGGAGCAGTCCCAACTATGTATTGATCGCAGCGCGTCCGACTCCCCCGGAACCCCCAAAAGGTGTTGGAAGTTCTTGCCACATAACTCCTGCAGTTCGCCCATCAAATACGCTTTGGGGTCGGAATAGCTTGGCAATATGGGCCACGCCGACCTGGATTCCATAGTGACTGGGTAGTCATGTGGGAGTTGCACGTCACTGCCGGGCGTGGCCGACACGATGGCAGTGTGGAAGCGCAACGTGCCAAGTATACTACGCAGCGCGCTACCTTTTTTCCACAAGGTCTCCGTCACCTCCACGGAAAACGGTGGGAGAAGAGTTACGATGTCGCCGTTGTCCGTCAACCGAACCCAGCTGAAGCTCGCCCGCCTCTTATGCTGCTCCACTCGCGCACGCGCCCGCATCGCGCGAGTCCGGCTCTTGCTTTTTACAACCCTCGGCGGATCACCATGCTTTTCGTGAAAACACACAAGTGAGGTAATACCTTCCATTCGGGTGGTGACATACTTGACTCGGCGCTTCATTGGGCTAGATCTGACACCAATTTTCCTCCATAATCCTGGCTCGGCGTCGCAAAATGCCGCCACAAGGTCGATGGGGACGCTTTTGAAAGTTGCTGTTGCGGCTGTGCGTCCACCTTGTGGAAATTGCGAGATGCAACGCTCATAAAGCGTCTCAGTCACAGCCGACACCAATACGTCCCTGCTCACAGTTGCCACTCCTTCCAAGTCCGTTGACCTGCCACATTGGCAACAATAATCTGCGCCGGTAGGTTGATTGGCGGCGGTAGCTATAAGACACTGTACACAGTTTTCGCGACGTGCCATTTTCCTTCCACGCACAACCGCCTCGGCGACTTTTCGCAATCTACACCTGTCGATATGAGCACACATATAGAACGATTGGAAAGGATAAACAAAAATCCGCTTTGGACGTTAGCAACAAAATATTCTTTCCTACTATTGTGGCTTGTTTGCCGGTTGGAAGGGCAAGTGGATGCTCCAATATTCAAGCTGGAGTAGGCGGGGGTGGTTGACAAAAGAGTGGTGAGACGGTAGCATGCTTACCGTTCCGTGCTGCAAGAACGACCCGCCTGTAGCCGCCTGAGCACCAATTGACCGCCCACCACCGGCAACAAGTGCGTTTATGAAAGAGTTGAAGGTCTGCTGGTTGTGGAGGACAATGTCTGTGTTCGCGCTACACAATCTCGGCTTGTGTGGCCACGGGTTAACGAGGGCGTACGGCGGTTTGGTGCCGCGTCGAAAACGTCGCTAGTACATGTTTTCCAACCAAAATTAGCGCGCACGCTTTTGCGGTACTTAAGAACGCCGTGGCCGCGACAAACTCCGCGGTCTTGTTGTTCCACCGAGCACGCACGACCTCCAGCTTCCCGCCCGCCGCCGTCGCAGGTGCGGCATGTGCAGCGGCGCTGGCTACGACGGGTGGCTCCTCGGTAGCCACAGCGGCAAGCTCGGCAAGCGCCTCGGCCATGGCAACACGTCTGCCACACGCACGCGCACGCGCGCAAACTGGCCCGCGGACGTCGACGCTAGGGGGGGAAGGCCTTAGGGGGGGCTCGGGTGGCGAGGTTGTGGGAGGGAATGGCCCGGGGGTGGCGAGAGCGAGGGCGATGGTGAGGAGCCGCTTCCTGTATGGCGCTCGATGGCGGGGGCGCGACGGGTCGAGGGCGATGACATGACAAGGGATGTTAAAGGGTTAAGTACTAATCGTTATTTCTCCCGGCGGGAGAAACGGCGCTCCAGCGGGAGAAATAGGGGGTCATTTCTCCCGATTTGGCGCCCTTTCTCCCGCCGGGAGAAATAACGATTTATCTTTTTGGCCGATATCTGTCATTCGAACATGGGTCGCTTCAGTACCCGTACCGAGAAGTAGCGGTATTTCTCGTTTCTCCCTTATTCGAACAGTGGCTTTACTTCTACAAGTATCGCATTTAAGAAATTTCAAATGGGATGCATCGATGTTACCGATGTCCCAAAATTGTATAGATAATTAGTTGTGCATCGATTTAACACATTACAAATTCATGAATGCATAATAGATAAAATGGGGCACTAGTTCATGGACGCATTGATGAAATTGAGCACTTATTCGTGGACACATTAACTAAATAGCGCACTAATTCATGGATGCATTGACAAAATAGGGCACAAATTCATAAGCGCATTGATGCGGCACATACATCATGATGCCATGAATACATCGATGTTGGATGCGGAGGCTTATTGTGTGTGTGTGTGTGTGTGTGTGTGTGTGTGTGTGTGTGTGTGTGTGTGTGTAGATGTACATGCGCGTGCATGTGTCCTAGCTTTGTGGTGCGTGTTTATGTGTGTGTAGGTGTGTTTATGTATGTGTGTGTCTAAATGTACGTGCTCGTGTGTTTGTGTTGTTGTTAGTCGCGCGCGCGCGCGCGTGTGTGTGTGTGTGTGTGTTTCTTTGTGTGTCCATGTGTGTGTAGGTGTGTGTGTGTGTGTTTGCAAATGTATATGCTCGTGCGTGTGTCCTAGCTTTGTGGAGTTAGCGTGTGTGTGTGTGTGTGTGTGTGTGTGTGTGTGTGTGTGTGTGTGTGTGTGTGTTTGTTTGTGCGTGTGTGTGTGTGTGTGTGTGTGTCTTAATGTACGTGCCCGTGTGTTTGTGTTGTTACTAGGCGTGTGTGTGTGTGTGTGTGTGTGTGTGTGTGTGTGTGTGTGTGTGTGTGTGTGTGTGTGTGTGTGTGTTTGTGTGTGTGTGTGTGTGTGTGGATGTGTGTGTGTGTGTGTGTGTGTAAATGTATATGCTCGTGCGTGTGTCCTAGATTTGTGAAGTGAGCGTGTGTGTGTGTGTGTGTAGGTGTGTGTTTGTACGTGTGTGTGTATGTGTAGATGTATATGCGCGTGTGTTTGTGCTGTGGTTAGGCGTGTGTATGTGGTTCTTTTTGTGTTCTTGTGTCCTAGCGTTTAGGTGTATGAGCCTAGTAGTTGTGGGTGTGTGTGTGTGTGTGTGTGTCGGACTGTGAGTGCGCACGTGCGCATTTGTGTCACATGAAAAATGAATTTTTCATCTCGTGTTAAAAATCCCCGAACTAAAATGACTGAATAGAGCTGTCCCACAGGATTTTCCTGTTGCATTTTTGCAATTCAGATTTTGAATCGAATGTTTTTTGTGCACCGATACACTCTCCAGCGAGGCACACAAGTCTTTACACAAATGTTTGCACATGATGGGGATATGTCATATGCACCAAGGAACCCCCGTTTACAAACAACAGCGACCCCCCGTTTAAGAATTGGTGATTTTTTCATATGACTAGCCCCCATGTCAAGTTAACCCCCCAATCACCGACAAGGGAATTGCCCTACACCCAGTATGTAAACAGGTGACAAAAATCCCCGCCCCGTTTGTAAATGGGGGTTGGAAGTCTCCCATGTTTATAAGCGTGGATAGTTCACAACCGGTTTACAAACAACACGGATCCAGTCTCTAAATGGGGTGGTAGCTACACCCCTTATGTGTAAATGGGGTACCTTGCTTACAAACGGGGATTTTGCATCCCCCGTTTGTAAATGCCCCCCCCCCGAATGTAAACCCGGGCTTTTGGTACTTGGATGGCAACAATACATATTATGTTCATCTAGAAACTAACAGTCTATATAAAGTTGCTTACAAGAAGAACCATGTGAGCACGGACAGGGAAAGTGGGAGGGGAAACAAGAGGTCAAGAGTGACAAGAGGATCACGGAATCCAAAGCACAGCAAAATGAAAGTACTACATTGTGCACCAACCTAGCAGATTAAACTAAGGAAACCATTATGCCACGCCGAGAATGGAGGCGACAAGCGGCGACAACACGTGGAGGCGACAAGCGGCGCCTCACGCGCCGCTCGAGGAAGCACGGGGACGCTTGCGGCCCATGGCGCGGGTGAAGAGCGCCGTGGCTGGAGAAGGCATCCCAGCCGAGGAAGAAGCGGCCTCCGTGCCGTCCGCAGCGGCGGACAAACCGCGCAAGACGTTGTCCGCGTGAGCAAAATGGACGGCGAGAGAGACCTTTCGACGCCAGGAGGCCAACAACTTGCCCACGTGCATCCCTTTAGATGCGGCTGCCTGCTTGGCTAGCTCCGTCAAGAAAGCCGTGGCGTGGCCGCCAAGAGTACCAAATTCCGTGACTGCAAAGGGAATAAAGCGGATGTCGGGGTGACTCCTCAACCCCTCCGAGTACTTCTTGAACTTGGTCTTCTCAGCATGGCGAAAAGCGACTTCGAGTGACGGGGGGCTAGACACGCCGAACAAACCGGAAACCACGGCATCAAGGGCAACAGTGAGAACCTCGACGCCAACCCCGAGTGCGTCACGAACCTCGGAGATGATTTCCGCAAGGGCCGTCACTAACCAAGAGTGAGCGGTGTGGACCGAAGCATCTCCGCCGCATCGAGCCAAATGGTCCGCAAAAGCAGTGGCCCACGCATAATCCGACATGTCAACACCCGCCGACGAGAACGCACCCCGCATAGCTTGAACCGAGAGATGGCAAGAAGCACAAGCAGTGGGGGAGCGTAGAGAAGAGAGGATGCGGGATGAGGGTAGGCCGAAGATGCGACAGACCGCGACGCGGAAAACTGCGTCGTAGTGCTCAGGGAACTTGTCACGGAGCTCGCCCATGCGACCCGGAGTAGGCGGGCCCGAAGCCAAAAACGCAAGGGCGCCGTGGCCGAGACGAGATAGAAAACGCCTAGACTCCGGCCGAGCGCGGTTGGAAAACGTGGGAGCGAGCTTCTTGAAGCGAAGCAAGTTGACGCGCTCACTGATGTCGGCTTGTAGCTTTGGAAAGATGTCCGTGGCAAACGCAGAAAGAGGGACGAGCGAGGGTAGGCCATCAAGGGACTGGGCAATCTGCTCGTTGTTTGATCGGGCTTCGGCAACGCAGCCGGCGCGAGCCACCGTTGGACGTTTCGGGGGGAGCATCGCTAAGGCGGTGGTTATCAAGGGTTCAGACTCGGCGAGAGCGTGAGAACCGCACGCAGCGTCCAAGCGCGCCCACGACGAAGCGAGTTCTAACGACCACATGGGCTCGTTATCGCCGTCGTCTCCGTCCGGTGTACCATGCCTACGGGACACCGCTGTGGTCATAGCACTCGCTAACCGTCCATACATGGTCGGCTCCATTGGAACTTCGTCTTGGGAATCCCCGCGCACGCGAGCGTCTTGTGTTGTAAGGAAACGAATGGCTGAGCCCACTGCCAAACCGGCCGCTCCGACATGGGCCGCATCCGCCAAAGCAGCTAAATTCCCCAACCCCATGCCTCCAAAACGTATGGGACGAGACATCTCGGAGCGAGTGTTGCTGGGTAGGCTAACTGCGGGAAGGCCCAATATCTCAGCCGCCACATCTAGGGTGGCATTGTCAGCGCGCTCGAGGAAGGTCACGACGGTGTCACCGTAGCCCTCACCCCTGCCAAGACCTCGGGGGACTGTACGGGCAAAGTGTTCGAAGCGGCGGTTGCAATGTTGATGGATACGAAGCGCAGTGTGAGTGTGCCGGTGAGCCGCTAGACCCCTTAGACGTTCGCCGTAGGCCTCATACTTAGTTAAGGCCGTTTCGAACACGTCTCGAGCAAAATCGGATGTACCCATTGGCCCCCCCAATACTTTCGTCCCTTCCGTGGAGACATTTACTCCCCGCATGATGTGGCCGTCGGGTAAGTTATCGAAAGCATCACCGACACCCAAAGGGGAGTACAAACAGTTTTTGCGGATGGTTACTGTGAGGCCAACGCTAGCATACGCCTCCGGCATAGCGTCGCCAATAGCCACGAGAGACGCAGGGAGTCCCAAGAAGTGACCATCATCAGAATAACAACATACAACGGATTCGTTCGGGGCAATCGCAGCCAACTGTTTGTATACCCGGGAGGCAACTATTGCGAAGAACATGGCCCCGAGAACGCAACCTTGATGGACTCCACGGGTACTCGGGATGCGCATGGCCGGGCCGTGAGCATTTGATGAGTCGTAAACGTACAAGGTAGATGGACGGCCATACAACATAGTAGCGACGCGGAGCAACGGTCGAAGCGCGGGATTTGCTGACAACTCCTCAAACAAGGGACGCCGCAAGAACTCGTTGAACGCGTTGGATGCATCGCCTTGCATGTCCGCCCAGTCCGGTGAAGCGTCAAGCGCGGCTCGAACCATGAATTGTACGATCTCAGCCCCGCCGCGGACGCCGACCCCAAATTGGTGCCGAGCAGCCAACCATTGAGACACTCCGTCAGCAATTACGGCGAGAAGCGCGCGATTCGCAAAACGAACTAGAACGGAGCCAATTCCAATCGGGCGCAACGTCCCCTTTTGGTCGCGAAGTTCTTGCTCTTGTGCGCGTCGTTGTTCGGGATCAAGCTTGTCTAGCGGGATAAGTGTGGCAGAGGCGAGGAATGAGGCAACGCCTGGTGGAACTTCTGCATTCACAAAGGCTTCGGCTAAACCGGTGCGAGTGCAAGGGGAACCCAACGCGCGAAGAGTTTCAAACCTCCAACCGTCGACGTGAGGACTAGACTTTCGAGGGCATCTAGCAACGACCTCCATGATATCAACTTCCGAAGCACGGAGTTTGATACGAGGGAGGGAGAAGGGATCCGGCAACACGTCCGCGAGGTCGTCATCGTCTTGTGGGTGCAACCGTGATAATTCCTCGTGCACCCCGCGACCACCTGCAACGGGGTTGGAGCTTAGGGCCTCCATGGCACGACGGTACTCCCCAACCGCAGCTAGACTAGCCGCCCGGTGGGCGACCTTGGCCGAGACGCCGTTATGAAAGGGTTGCGAAGGGGAGATGGGGTCGGTACCGGCCCTCGAAAGTGAGGTAGGTGGCGATGCCCGCCCATTGGTAAGGGATGCGTGAGTAAACAATGTATCGAGATCTCCTGACGCCCAATGGGCTAAGCGGTTGTCACGGTAATCATCGACTGGGTCAGGGGGCAGATGCCCCGCGGAAGTGAAATCAACCATGGGGCGCAAAACTAAGCGCGGAAATAAAAGCAACACCGGCCAAGCCGCTTCCGCGGAAGCCCCTTGGCTGGCCCTACCGCGGAAAGACAAAACGCAACCGACGAGCTCCTCGAAGACCGGCTTGACGAGGCGTACCACCGAAGGGGGGACGCCGTTCGAGGACGTACTATATCGGAAAGAAAGGAGGTAGGACTCGAAGAAGGCTTTGGAGTTCTCCCCACCAGTGGCCCCATGATCAAGGCACCATTGGACGGCGGGGGGCAAGGACACGGGATGCGGCGGGGACGTCCGACCGCGCGGAAGCGAAGCACCGCATGCCGGCGGTTGGGAGGGCGTAGAAGTACGGTGCGAGCAAGAATGTTGGTGTCTACTAAGGCCACCGCTCCGAAAGTATCGTCCGCAAAAAGTGCACGGCGCGAGAAGGTGGCGATCGGCATCCACAACTGGGCAATTGTCGGGCGCGAAAGTGCACGTTGTCGAGGGGGAATTTAGGTGGGCGCATAGCGCTTGAAGGGTCGGGAACGACGCGGAGTAACTAACGCACCTCAAAGGAGCGGGGGAGCGCATTGTGGGAGTGGGGGGTAAAAACCGAGACGGAGTACTTCCAGGTCGTAAGGCATGCGAAGGCGCTTGCTCTATATACCATCTGAAAGTCTACATACAAACTGAACTCACCACTATCCGCGACGAAAGATGATCTTATGGCCCCAAAATATGTGAGTTGCCGCCTTTTGACGTACAATGGAACTGTATATAGCGATAGAATATAAAACGTACCGTTTACCACCCGATCTTATTGAAGTGAAATTTAATGTCCGTAGTAATAAATCATACAACAGGTAATGCGAATAGTTTTTACGTTATGATGACGACCTATGTATCGCTGACGTGTACATCACAATTTCATCACGATACCTCCATCCAAGGTTTTTGGAAATGGGCCCGCTCTATTGCCAAGGGTCATCCTACGCAAAGCAACCGCGCGGAACAACCAGTGCATGATCCTACGTCGGGAGTACTCCATACCGAACCGGGTGAAATTAACGCGTGCTGGGCGCGGCACTATCGGGAGCTTTTGCGCGGTTACGGTTTTCGTGCAATGGTACTTAATGCACGAGCGTCGCCTACCCGGGAGCATGATCGATGATGAGTTGAGGTTTTTTTCGAACTTCGGCTCTTAGTCATGCCTGCAAAACGCCGCATGTAGAGGGTGCCGGTGCGGGTTCCCTGCAAGTCCGATATCCCGGGGGCGCAAAAAAAAAAAAAAAATACCCTAGGGCACGTTTTGCCAAAGATGTCAGCTTGCTTACAATTTGGCCAAAGGACACCCACAGACAGGGTCTGGGGGTCGATTAGCGCAGGATTATAGGGATGGGTGGGTGGGTTCGCGCGAAGCCTAGATTGGCTGAGCGCGAAAGCAGAGAGTGCCTAGGCTCGTGGCTAGCTACGGCTTATAAGGCACGGGATAGCTAGAGCTGACCGTTGGGGAAGTTGTTGGTCGTTGGCTGCGTCTAACTGTTCGGGCAAGGTGGTTGCCCTGCAGGTGAGACGCGCCGATATTAACGGTAACAGTAACCGCTAGAGTTATTGTCCCGTACACATGGAATTGGATATGCAAACCTCTAGATTCAAATCAATCTGACCATTTACCCTAGGGCACGTTTTGCCAGTAATCTAAAGCCAAAAGCTTGCACAGCCAAAATTAGTGTTGCGGGGGGGACGGAGTGAGCCAGCCGAAGAACCGCCAAGCAGCAGGTGTTGGGGTCATGGATGGGTCAATATATTTGCCTTCGGTCACAGAGCTGTTTTTGGCCCAGCCACCCATATATTTGATTTCGGGGAGGGGCGCGCCGATGCAGCTGGTAGCGGACGCTGCGCCTTTTCCGTAGGCTGTGCGATGTCCATTTAAAGCCGGCGGGCGCGGATGAGTTGACCGTGAGGAGGGCGAGGGAGAGCCATGCAGAGATGGTGGACGCGGCACCCCACTCGGAGGACGTTTCTGAAGGTGAGAAACTCCAAAAAGTGAGCGGGGGTGGCATGTTGTAGAATTTAGTGCAGAATGTCGCGCGGTGTTCTGTGTAGTAGTCGAGCAGGTCTGCCGTGACGGGGTTGGCGGCGATCGGGATAGCGATAACCTTTTTTCCGCTGGCGTCGCGGCGCTGGTCGCCTTTAGATTTCCGTACGAACATGCAGATTTGCTGTGAAGGTCTGTCGACGATGAGGTCGCCGGTCTGGCAGCGGGCGCCAGTTTCTGCTCGGCAAAAAAAGGTGTAATTGACGCACACTGCGAGGCAAGCTCTGAAACGTTGCAGTTGGGAGAGCGTAGCAGGTGTCCACGGTAGGGTGAGGCGAAGGGTGTCGGCGGCCTGTAGGATGCTGAGGGCGACGGGCGCGGGTAGAGGGAGGCGCGTAGTGGCGGGGATTAGGCGGTGTTGCAGCATTCCGAGGCCACGTCTGGCGTCCGCCAGGAGGTCGCCCACAGCGATAGGCTGGCGCTGGTGGTCTCGAAAGAACTTGTTGACTGCAGAGAAGTAGGGTTGTAAGGATCTAGCGGCGACCGTGCCGAGCAGGGCTAACCACGCGGTGTAGCGTACCATGGTAGCGGGCGTGGCCTGTAGGGGGGCGATATTTTCCTGTGTATAGAAAAAAAAATTGCCGCAGTGCGCTGTCGTAGCTCGAGTACGTAGAGGGCGCTTGAGAGTTGCTGATGAGAGCGACCGCTGTAACCCCAAGCTTGTCAGTTCCTAGGAGGTCTTGGAAAGTTTCAGCCAAATCGGCGGACTAGGGCGCCGGTGCTGCTTCGAGGCGTAGGCCGTAGCGGGGCGGTCCTGTACGCAGAGGCGGCCCGCGCTGTACAGAGGCATTTAATTGTTGCGGGCGAAGCGCCCGTCCAATCGCTCCGCGTCGGGTGTAGAGCCACGAAGGGGTTAGAGACGAAAGGCCCCGATGCTCCACGCGGGAGGCCCGACCCCCTCGGGCTTGCCGCGGCTGCCGGGAAAGAATAGGTCACGCGCCGCTGGGATATGTAGAGTTTCGGTGGCCAATCGAGCGAACGCGTGGTACCACGGTTTGTCGGGCCAAAAGGGCGCGATGACAGTGGCCGAGGCTTGAGCTTGGGCGAGTTAGGCGGCGAGAGCAGGGAGGGCAGACCTGGAAGGGTTGCAATAGTTGTTCTCGCGGCGCCATGCGTTGTCGGAGAGGCGTAAGCTGTCGACGTCCTCGCACTGGGGGTCCCTCCAGCGGGCGTTCAAGCTTGGCACCTGCGCGTTGAGCATAGATGCGAAACGGTCGATTGTGTGAGGCCCCCACCGGCGTTGAAGGTGGGCGAAAACACGGGGGTTGAGCTGCCAGTTCTCGCAATCCAACTCGCGGCTTAGCGCGTCGGCCCATATGTTGGCCGCCGAGCGGATGTAGCGCGGCCGGATGTTGATGTCGTTGCTGTCGAGGAGGTACCACAGGCGTCGGAGTTCGGCCATCATGGCGGGCGAGCGTGAGGTGAGCTTGGTGAGGGCGGCGACCACCGCCGTGTTGTCCTCGTGTAGGAGGACTTGCCGGCCTCGAAGTTGTGGTAGGAAAGATTCCACCGCGTGTCGCACCGCTCGAAGTTCCTTCCACGTAATGTGTTGATGGCGGTCGGTAGCGCTCCAAAAGCCACGGGCTTGATAGTTGGAGTCCTCGTTCAGAACGGCACCCCAACCGTAGTCGCTCGAGTCGGCGTGGAGGTAGGCGGTCTCGATTGGCTTGTAGATGGACCGGCCGTTGTGTTGAGTGGGGACCGTGCGCCACCACTCGAGGTCTCGGCTTAGTTGGTGGGTCAGGCGGACGCGTCCGCCCCACCCAACCCGTGTGGCTAACACGTTGTGGAGCTCGCGCAAAAAGAAACGCGCGGGGGCGATTGCGAGGTAGAGGAACTGTGCCTTTCCGGCGAAAGCCGCAAGTTGGCGTGTAGGCAGCCATCGGGCGTTGGACGCAGCTCGGCCGAGTAGGGATGAGGCTTGTTGCGCGAGCTGGTGGAGTTTTGCGGGCGGGGCGCGAAACATGCCGTGATGGAGGTCCACCGTTAATCCGAAATGGTCGCCTACTTGAGTAGGTGTCCAAACGCCCTTCTTGGGGTTGCGTCCGAGGCCGAGGCTGTCGAGTAGGGTTTGGACGCGCTGTCGCAGTAGGAGGGCGTCCGTGTACGAGTCGGCGAGAAAAAGGAAGTCGTCCATATAGGGGAGTAGTCGGGTCCCACGCCATCGCGCGTTTCTGAGGAAGCGCTTGGTAGGGCGGCGACTGTGGGGCAGCGTAGTCGCTGACACCGGAGGCGGGGGGCGACGTAGGTGGTTTGTGAACACCTGAGTGAGCTTGCAAAAGTAGTAAGCCGACCCCGACCAGCCCATGGGAAGGCATGCTAGGCGCCATAGCGTGCCGCGGTAGTTGACCGTGAAGAAGTCTCGGTCTTCCTCCCGGATGCCAAGGGTGTAGTACCCGTCGGCGAGGTCGAGGGAGACGAAGTAGTCGCCCGGCCGCGAGAGGTGACGTAGGTGCTTGAGCGTCTCGCAAGTCATGGTGAAGGTCGAGCAATAACGGTTGAGTTCTCGAAGGTCGATAATCAAACGCCATTGGTTGCATCCGGGTTTTGGAACTAAAAACATCCGGGAAACGTAGCGAGGGTTGTTTGCTCGCTCCCAAGCACAGCAAGCCTCGAAGCGGGGAAGCTCCGAGTTTAGAAACTCGAGTTGGGCCGGCGTCGCGTCTAGCATTGAGATGCCGTGGTTGAAGGGCTTGGGGCGTAGGCCGTGTTTGAACTTCACGCGGACGCCATGGCGGATCCAGTTTAGGACTTGGCCGCTCGCGCCGATGCGCTCCCACTCCCGCCATCTTCGACGCACGCGGTGGCGCATGTAGGAAGACGTCGGGGAGCAGGAATCGGCGCGGCGGGCCACACCGTCATTTCTTGGCCGAGGGTTTAGCCGGGTCGGTCGGCTTAAGTGGCGGGGTAGCGCGGGCTGCTGCCGCTGCAGCAGCTGGAGCGGCTTTGCGTTTTTTCTGCTGCAGCGGCTTTGCGTTTGTCGGCGGCGGCCTTGCGGGCTCGCGCATCGGGGCCGGGAGGCCTGTCCGGTGTGACTTTTGCGAAGGCAGCTCCGGCGGCGGCCTTGCTGGCGGCGTGTAGGCTGACTTCCAGCGTGCGGTCGACGAACGCTTGGCGAAGCGCATCCAATGTGCCGGAGACCGCGGTAGGGCGCGGTCGGCAGAAGCGCTCGTGGGCCAGTTCGGCAAAGACGCGGTCCGCATCCGTGCTCGTTTGTCCGCCATTGGTGAGGCGGAGGAAGCCCAATCTAGTACGGGCGGCCTCCTCCGTCGCTGTGTGGGTGCGATGACCCGCTCGGGTGAGGGCAATTGCTGCCGCCTGCTCTGTCGGTAAAGGTGGGCCTTGCGACAACGTGTCCAAAGCCTCGCCAATTGCCGCGTTGGCGCAGCTGTCGAAGAAGGCATAGCACCCGATGTGTAGGTACTCGTCGTAGGCCGCTTGGGTGCGTTTGTCGCTTAGAGCGCGGGCGGTGTCGTCCGTGAGAGTCCACAGACGCGGCTCCTCGACGTCTCGAGGGGGACGTTCGAGGCCGGCTGGGATGACTTCGCCGTAGTAGGTGAAGTCGACGAAATCGGCCGCGGAGGGGTCGGGTTCGTCTTCGAGCAGGTCGATAGGTGGCTCGGGGGCCTCCTTACCACCCTCCGTCGCTGTGGTCGCGTCGGGGGGGATGGACTGATGTTGATCTGCTGGAGCTGGGCGAGTAAGGCAGCGTTAGCCGCCAAAAACTGCTCAGTAATCCGTTGTTCCGATGCCAACACTGCCGTACGAATCTGTTCGGCTGTGCGTTGTTCGAGTGAGGTAGCGTGACGGTCGGCCGCTGCGGCGGATGTAGACTGCTCAGGCTGCATATTGGGGAATTGCGTACCTGAACGAGGGGAAGTGTCGCGTGACGCTCGAGTGCGCATGGGACGAAAAGGTCAAACTGTCACCCTGCTCGACTACTAGAGTCGAGACTGCATTCGCGCGAAGCCTAGATTGGCTGAGCGCGAAAGCAGAGAGTGCCTAGGCTCGTGGCTAGCTACGGCTTATAAGGCACGGGCTAGCTAGAGCTGACCGTTGGGGAAGTTGTTGGTGGTTGGCTGCGTCTAACTGTTCGGGCAAGGTGGTTGCCCTGCATGTGAGACGCGCCGATATTAACGGTAACAGTAACCGCTAGAGTTACTGCCCCGTACACATGGAACTGGATATGCAAACCTCTAGATTCAAATCAATCTTACCAAAAAAAACCTTCATCCAAGCATGTACAAGAGTACTAATATAATATTTATCATCGCTAGCGCTGATCAAACGTACTATATGATATCTCATAATGTATTGAAGTAATGCAAACATTATTATTTTGTCGCAACTGTATCGTATGTATATTAAGTAACGTACTTCGTATGATTGAAGTTCAAACGTACCATGTAAAGCATAATGGTCATATTGGTAATATAGAGGTTTGAATTAAAGGGCTGAATTGCGAAGTAACCGGCGTTACCTCCGTTACAAGCGTTACCTCCGACGCTATATCTCCCTAACGGCTCAAGCGCCCACGCGCGCACGGACAGTAAAATGCCCGCACACTATATAACGCACCAGCAGCGATTGTGTGTCCACCTTCTGCCTTTTGCGAGAGCTATCGCTCACGCAAACGGCATCGTGGCTCTCGCTAGCCATGCAAGGTGTTGATCACTTGAGTCTCCTGCACGACGCACGAAAACACACTCCTTGAGTTCCAATGGCAGACCGTCTGGTATGGCCTACTGACCTCTACCCCGTTGCGCCCGGTGACGCGCCGGAACAGCAGTCAGACCAGCTGCAAGTGTTGCCACAGATTGTAAAGCAGTTAGCAGCCCAAGTCGAAACTCTATCCGTCGCAGCCGCGCCAACAAAACACACTACTTCAGCCATCCCCACAGCCGATTCCGACAGCGGTGCGGGTGGACGACTCGAGCTCGACGCTCTACCAGCTGATAGTAAAAACACTTATCAAGAGTACATCGACCCTAGAGAGTGGTCAGAGTTCGCGTCTCGTACGTTCGCGGACTGCCTACCCCCCTATGGCACAACAATCCCGTGCTTGTGGAACCCTCGACACGACGAGGCCGACAAAGTTTTTACGGACAACGCGAGAATTTCCTCCCGCGACGAGTATCACCACATGCTGTGCTATGGTGTCTTTACGGCCGCCGCTAACGCGGCACTCGAAACTGCTCTGGAAACGCTTCGCACGGTCACCTCTACCCCCGACGAAACAACCTACGCCTACTCCCTCATCGAAGCAGCGCTACGTACTAATCAAGCAGTGGCCTCAGCGGGGGAAGCGCGACTCACCTATATTAGGCGCTTCAAGGCCAAGAAGATTCTCACCGGAGAAGAACGCGTCGCGGAGCGTCTCGTCTACACACGTTGCTTCGACACAATCGCCTCCAACCGTGGAGGCAACGTCGTCGACGGACTCATGTCAGCCGTGGAGGACAAACGACTCGAAGTCAGCATCACAGCAGCTGCAAAAGCGCAAGCAACTGCCCATTTCAAGGCCGACAAGCCTAAACCAGACAGACCGGACAGGCCGAACGACAAGCCGGACAAACCGGACAAACCCAAGGCCAAGCCTAAGGACCGCACGGGCGGCCGCCCCCTCCCCTCTACCGACAAGGCACACAAGAAGACCTAGGCCGATAAGGAGGAATGACGGGATGCCCCGCCGCGCCGATTCCTGCACACCATATTCAAGCTACATGCGTCATCGCGTGCGGCGAAACTGGCAAGCCTGGAAAGATATCGGCGCGAGCGGACAAGTCTTACGGTGGATCCGGGAGGGCGTTACTATTCCCTTCTTAACCAAGGCAACCGACCCCCACCCCCGTTCAACCAAGGCATCTCACTACTCGACGTTACCCCCGAGCAACTCACCTTTGTCGAGGCCGAGCTCGCGCGCTTCGTGGAGACCGGAGCCTGGGAACGCACCACCTGCAGCTAGTACGTATCCATACTCTTATTAGTCGCCAAGCCCGGCACCAATCAGTGGCGATTTATCGTCGATCTACGACACTTGAACAGCCTCTGCGCCAGAAAGCGACTACGGATGGAGTCTCTGCTAGGCGTACGCCATCTTACGCGAAAAGGCGACTACATGTTCTCCTTCGACCTCAAGGACGGGTTCTACGCGTTGGGCATCGTGCCAGAGCAACGCGACTTCCAAACAGTATACGTTCGCGGCCAGCTGTACCGACTAGCTTCCCTCCCGATGGGATGGTCGCTCAGCCCTTACCACTTCTGCGCTTTTACAGACACATTCGTACGACACCTCCGACAACCAGACCCCGGTGGTTTTACGACACAACAAGGGAAGCCTGCACAACCCGAAAGCGACAGACCGAGCAAGCGCTTCCTACGACACACGCGGTGGCGCGGAGCAAAAATCTTACCTTACGTGGACGACTTCCTCCTCTTCGCCGCCACTCGTGCGCTCGCGTTGGCGCTCCGTCAGCGCGTCGACCGCCTCCTCACCAGTCTCGGCCTTCTCCTCCACCCCTCCAAGGGTTTTTGGGAGCCGACGCAATACGGCCACCACCTGAGCATCGACATCGACACACCTACAAGTCACTTCTTCGCCCCATCGGAAAAGCTTCATAAGCTCGCCAGACAAGCCCGACACCTACTGCAACGTGCAACAAGAAACAACAGATGGCTACCGGTCAAGGAACTCCAGTCATTCGCTGGTCAGGTGCATTACCTTTTTCTTGCTATCCCGGCGGCGAGATTCTTCCTACGCGAACTTCACTCCGTACTTGGCGACAAATGGGGAGGCCGCGTCCGCCTCACACCACAGCTCAGTCGCGACCTACAGTGGTGGACACATGTACCAAGCCACGCAAATGGCAAGAACATAGACCGCCCGGACTGTTCAGCGTACATACATTGCGACAATTCGGGATATGGTTGGGGGGCAGTACTGAACGGCGGACTCGAGGCGCGCGGCTTCTGGGGCATAGACAACGAAAAACAGCACATTACTTGGAAGGAACTGAAGGCCGTCCGTCTGGCCGTGCTCAACTTCTTGCCACACTTGGCTGGCCGCAACGTCCTCCTCCACGAAGACAACCAGGCGGTTTGCCACGTCCTGGCCGGCCTGACGTCCCGCTCCCCGGCGATGATGACCAAGTTACGCCGCTTGTGGTACATGTTGAACACCAACAACATCCACATCAGGCCCATGTACATCCGTTCAGCGGCAAACACGTGGGCAGACTTGCTCAGCCGCCACCTCGACAGCGACGAGTAGCAACTCGACCCCTCTGTGTTCCACGAAATGGACACACAATTCGGTCCGCACACAATCGACCAGTTTGCGTCGGCTCTAAACACGCTTCTGCCCCGCTACAACGCGAACTGGCTAGACCCATCGTGCGAAGCCGTGGACTCCCTTCACCTCGCCGATGAGGCTTGGAAAGAAGATAACAACTGGTGCAACCCGCCATGGCCTCTGCTACCCGACCTCGCCGAGAAATTACAGCAAAGCGGCGCAGCACCTACGGTTGTCGCCCCCCGTTGGCAAGGAAAAGCGTGGCATCAGGCTCTTACCGAATTGGCTTGCCACGAGACAGTCCTGCCGGACCGCACTCACTTGTTCCGTCCCGGGCGGCGGCACGGACGCGGTACATTCGGCAAGCCTCACATGCCCTTCACTGTCTTCCGGATTCCCTCCCGGCCTGGTTGTACCTCCGCCGGGGCGCTATCACTGCTACCCTGACCATGTTCAACACACGACACATCTGGCCAGCAGTCCAAGCGTACCCTACGCGAGCAACAAAGGTCCGTTACAAGGTGGAGGTGGCAGGCTGCAACAACCGTTGGGCCGCCTCGATGCGCCCCTACATGCAACGCCTACTGGGCACTGACAGCCTTGGAGCTAAAACGCTCGACTTACTGACCGCCGCTTGGGCGAAAAGCACGTCCGACACGTACAAAAGCGCGATAAAACCTTACTTCCAGTTCTGCGAGGAGCAAGGCCTACCGCCGCTAGCCGCAACAGCAGCTACCATGGCCCGCTACATCGCATGGATCGGGGAACGTGGCACCATTAAGGCTACTAGTCTACAACCTTACCTCTCCGCACTGAACGGTTTTTTCAAAGACCACGGCGCTGAACCAGGGCGATTTGGTCGCCAAAGTCTGGCGGGGTCTCGCAGCGTCCCAAGTTTCCCTCCAGCCCAGCAACACACGCATGTACCTCCCACCCCGGATTCTCGTCTCATCGCTACGCCTGGCCAAGGACCTCCGCACACAGCTGCCAGACACGTGGACTCAGGCTCAAACGGACCGCATTCTGTTGTTCAGAGCGTGTCTCGCGACGGTGCTCCTGGCCGCATTTTTTGTCGCGGTGGCGCGGGAGTTGAGTGCCGGTCTGGAGACCTGTTATGTACTCCAGCCGGCGGAATCCTCATGTACCACGGAACTAGAAAAGGTCAACGGGGTGCTTCCACGGAGCGAAAACTCCTCAGTGAACTCCCGGCCTCGGCTCACCCGGACATTGCGGAACTACTACGGTACTTCGACGCTGCCCGTACCAAGTTCTCCGCCGGAAAGATACCGGACAAACGCTGGGCCATTAGTCAACGCGAACCTACGACAAACTGGACTGCGGACACCTTGACAGCTTGGCTACAACGAGTACTTCGTGCAATACACTAGCAACCTCCGGACGGTTTCGCGTGGACTTCGCACTCCCTACGAAAGGGTGCAACTACTGCAGCGTACAATATCGGTACCCCAATGCAGAAGATCAAGTTCTTCGGCGGTTGGGCGCGAGAATCGGACGTAGTCCTCGACTACATCGACCCAACAGTGCTCCCGTGCCCGAAAGCTTGGCAACTCTTTGGGTGGATGACCCCTGGCGGTGCCCCACCCAACGTTACACGCCAGTCGGCGACAGATGGCATAAGTGAGCCCCAACACCGCTTAAATGGTCATATTGGTAATATAGAGGTTTGAATTACAGGGCTAAACTACGAAGTAACCGGCGTTACCTCCGTTACAAGCGTTACCTCCGACGCTATATCTCCCTAACGGCTCAAGCGCCCACGCGCGCACGGAAAGTAAAATGTCCGCACACTATATAACGCACCAACAGCGATTGTGTGTATACCTCCTGCCTTTTGCGAGAGCTATCGCTCACGCAAACCCACCCACCCGATTCTAAGGCTAGGGATTAGCCATCGATGCATCGTCGATAGTATCATCATCACACGCTCCTGGTGCCATCGATGTGATAGGTTGCGACATCGACATTGCCACGATGGCAAAAGTGCTAGTATCAATGCCGTCAATTATCAAAACAGTTGGAAAATATTGATTATCAAAGCCCGATGTATCGATATATCGTCCCAAATATCGATATATCGGCGATAACATCGGCTTAAGTTGCCATCGATATCGACATACCAAAATATCAACACCATCAACATCGACAATCCAAGATATCAATACTATCAACATCGAAGTTTCAAGATATCACTATATTAAACCATGCAAACACAGTTAGTGTTGAAGATAACTTACGCAAACGTAGTTACAGTCACAGTCCCGCAAACGGAACAGTTACGGCGACAACCAGCCTACATGCGTGGTGTCGGGACAACATAAGTGGGAGAGCTGTAGCCTAGCGACAACTCTGTACCGAGTCAAACAGTTTATCGGTATGTCCGATCTAGACATGTACTAATCATATCTAGAGTAGCTTACAGTAGCTATCTGCAACTAATACGTATTCGGTATTACTTACAACACTCCCCATGAAGGTAGCTACGGGATGAAGTGTTGCATTGGGTCTTGTCCTCCAAGGATCGCACTTCGGTGTCTTGCTAGTGCAGGTCCTGGGAGGGGTTTGGTGAGCATGTCAGCCACCATCTTGTCAGTGGGGAGGTACCTCAACTTGATGGTTCCCTACTCAACGTGGTCTTTGAGGAAGTGCCACTTCAGACCGATGTGCTTAGTCTTCTCGCTGACCAAGGCATTCTGAGAGTATGCAATGGCGCTTTGGTTGTCCTCCCAGATGGTGGTGGTTTCGGTGATGGAAGAGTTGAAGATTTCCCCCAGGAGTTGTCGGAGGCGGAGTCCCTCCTTGGTGGCGTCAGCCGCAGAGTAGTACTCGGCTTCACAAGTGGATTGAGCCACACAAGTTTGTTGTTTGGACTTGTAACTGACTGGCCCGCGTCCGAGGGTGAAGAGATAGCCGGAGCGAGACTTGCGGGTGTTGCTGTCGTTGGCCCAATCAGCGTCGGCAAGGCCTGTGAGTTGGAGACTGTGGTCCAGCCCCCCCCCCCCCCCCCCCCCCCCCCCCCCCCCCCCCCCCAACGTCAGGCGCATGTCGATGGTGCCATGGAGGTAGCGGAGGACCTCTTTCAGAGCCTCCAAGTGTGCCTCGGTGGGTGAGGCTTGGGCAGAGCCGAGGATGCTCAACGCCGTGGAGACATCGGGGCGTGTACAAACAGCTGCGTACTGGAGACTGCCCAGGAGGCTGGGGTAGACGTCCTTGGCCACCCTTGTGAGAGAGGGCGAATTCAAGTGTGCAAGGCCGGCGAGAAAGCCCGGGTCCATCGGAAGTGACGACAGCTTAGAGTCGGACAGGCCGTACTTGGCGAGGATGTCGCGCAGGTACTTGGACTGGTCCAGCGAGATTGTGCGCGTGGAGCGATCGCGGGTAATGTGCATGCCGAGGAGTTGGGAGAGGTCGCCTAGGTCCTTGATTTTGAACCGTGCTCCGAGTTGGGCTTTGAACGATGCGAGCCAAGTGGCATCATTGCAGGCCGCGGGAATGTCATCGACGTACAAGGCGATCATGGCGAAGACGTGGCCGGTGCGAAAGATGTAGATGCACGGGTCGGAGACGCATTGTTGCCAGCCATGGTCGACGAGCCATGCACGAAGTAGCATGTTGAACTCGCGGGGGGACTGCTTAAGGGCGTAGAGGCAGCGCTTGAGGTGACAAACCTTGGACGTGTTATCGGTGAAGCCGAGGGGCTGGCGGATGTACACATCCTCCCGGATGGGGGCGTAGAGAAACGCTGTGTCGATGTCAAGCTGGCAGAGTTCAAGGTCGCGGGCGGCTGCGATGGTTAGAAAGAGACGCAGGCTGGCCATGCGGATGACCCGGGAGAAGGTCTCCGTGTAGTCCAGTCCAACGCGTTGACTGCACCCCTTGGCTACGAACCGCGCTTTGAAGCCGGAGACGTCGCCGGCAGTATCCGACTTGACTTTGAAGATCCACATGCTGTTAACGACCATGCGGACTGGGGGGAGGTCCACAAGGTCCCACGTGCCATTGCTGATTAGGGAGGAATACTCCTGTTGCATAGCGGCTTGCCATTGGGGGGCTTGGGCGCTGTCCAGCGCAGCCCGGTAGGATTTTGGTTCCACACACGCTCGGGCGGAGAGGAGGGCGACGGCAGTAGGGGACGTGCCGGCAGGTGTGTGTGGGGGACCCGTGACAAGGTCGGGGACGTGAGGGCGCTCAAATATGTCCTCTTGAGCTTTGCCTTGTTCAGGATCACAACACGCCGTTACAAGGGTCGGCGGGTAGTCGGACAAGTGGGCAACCATATCGCCGTAGCGAATGGGGTGGGAGCTGAGCCGAGCATGGCGAGGGGCTGCCGGGGGGGGGGAAGGGTGTGGGTAATGTGAGGTCCATGGGGTGGGAAAGGGGTGAGGGTGTGCACGTCGTGGCTGTCCCGGACGGGTTCGAGGGGCGCATCGTGGCGGCGCTGAGCGATAGGGGGGTGCGGATTAGCACCCGCAGCAGCAACAGCAGCAGCCTCGGCCGACTGCGAGTCGAGACGAGCTGTTATGCGCGCCACTTGCGCAACGAGCAGCGCGAGAGTATCCGGGGGGTGATCGAGGTTGCTCTGTTGAGAGCCTGAGTCAGGGGAGCCAGGAGGTGAAACATGCGGAGTTTTCGGCGCCATTTCGACAGAGGGCGAAAAAGAAAGAGCGGAATAAAAAACAGGCAGCGGTAAAAACCGCTAGCCGGACTCGTGCCTAACAGCGGTTTGCAAAGAGACGGCCTGATGCCCGCCGACCCCTCGGCCTGTAGCCCCGGGGTGTCTCAGAGCACCTTCTCTGTATCTTCCACCCAGTGTGGGGCACAAGTCGAGGCCAAGGCCATGACAGGTGGAGCGCTGCGCTGGTGGCTGAGTCGCTAGGATAATATAAAAATAAAAAGGTAAGCTACGGCTGGCGTGCAACATGTGGATGCGTATTCACCCGATGGTGCGCCCCCCCGTTCTCCAGCTTGGACATGTGTGCACTCTTTCCACACACGACGAGTGCGTCGGTGTGGGTGGCTGGCTATCTCCGTCGAGTGGCTGACTTAAGAGGGGTGGTGGCGGGTTTTAAATTGCAGTTTATACTGGCGATACCGCCGACTACAAGTTGAAAGTACTAGGTGTCTAGATAAACTTGCCTTCTGCGGGAGAGCTGTCGATCGCAGCTCGCCGAACGAGGTTGTCGCGCGTGAGTGACGTGAGGCGGGGCCCATAACCTATTGAACCATGCAAACATTGTAAGTGTGGAAGATAACTTACGCAAACGTAGTTACAGTCACAGTCCCGCAAACGGAACAGTTACGGCGACAACCTGCCTTCATGCGTGGTGTCGGGACAACAGAAGTGGGAGAGCTGTAGCCTAGCGACAACTCTGTACCGAGTCAAACAGTTTATCGGTATGTCCGATCTAGACATGTACTAATCATATCTAGAGTAGCTTACAGTAGCTATCTGCAACTAATACGTACACGGTATTACTTACAACACACTACCATCAACATCGACAAAATTCACTTGATCCCTAGCCTTACCCGATTCCCTCGCACATTGCGTGTAGGGTGGCCCAAGGGCCACCAATACCAAATTCTGTAAGTGATCCACATCTTTGGCATAAGTGAGCCCCAACACAGCTTAAATAGTAGTTATGGACATCGATTATTACAGTCGCGAATGTCTGGTCAACGATGTCGTCCGACGTGCGGTTGCGCGCAAAGTCAAAACGGTTTGTACACTCCTCCACAAAAGTTCGGACATGCATTATGTTAAGCATAAGCTAGTCAAGAACACGCTCCCCTCTCACCACGTCAAGCACGACGATACCTGAGTACCACCCAATTGTAGGAGAGCCGGGAAGCAAGCAGTAAGCCGCCATCCGGGGTGGTTAGACCTCAGCTTAAAGCGGGTGTTGTCGGTGGAGTTTGTCGAATTGAGCCCATAGATTCCCGGGAAATTGTCTGAACTATACACGTCATTCTGAG
The DNA here is from genome assembly GCA_026401115.1 of Tetraselmis chui. Lineage (NCBI taxonomy): Eukaryota > Viridiplantae > Chlorophyta > Chlorodendrophyceae > Chlorodendrales > Chlorodendraceae > Tetraselmis > Tetraselmis chui. The sequence goes on from JAPMLY010000075.1 coordinate 329,903, forward strand.
CGCCACGCTTGGGCATTGTTCAAGCGCTCATACCAAGCTACATACTTCTCCGTGTTTCACATAATCGTATTTTTGGGGGATTTTTGGAGGGGGTTTGGAGGCGTGGGTGCCGTGTTCAATGCGCGAGGTTTGGTTTGCGGGTGTGTGAATAGAGCACGGAAGTTCACGCCGCATGCACGGGTGATTTTTTGGAAAGCAAGCGAGCAAAAACGCGCATGACGCAGGTTTGGATAAAGACTGCACGCTGTAACATGCGAGGGCGATTGGCTTAGGGGAGGGACGAGGTCCAACTTGGCCGTTAGGGGCGCATCACGTTGACGGTGGTGTTTGGAATGCTTGGGTATGTGCTTGTGCCAACCACACCCGCCCCACGCGTGGCACGCGTCGGGAATTAGGCTCTGAGGTCAATAGGAATGAAGATTTGGTTAACATATATCGACAAACCCCGCACAAATCGTCTCAGGAGGTGAGCCGACTTCGATGGGTGTTGCTTGGCACTGCGGCTCAGCTTTGCCGGAATAATCCATAAATTAGCATAATTCATAACAAATAAATTTGTGGGTGTTTGAACTCTGGAGTAGGTGCATTCGACGCGCATTAAATAGTTGCGTCCAGCGCTACCTGTTATAAAAAGTTATGACCATATATGAGTAAGTTATGATCGCTTAAACATTGTGGCCGAAAGCGGCTTGCCCTTGGGTTGTGCGCGTATCGGTGGTAAGTCTACATACGCGATTTCGTGCGTTTCCCCCACAGCGGCCTGCCCAACACCCCCTCCCTCCGTCGCGTATGCATTATATTTGCGCGACCGTCGCATCAGCGTTCATATTGCGGCGTTGTGCGCCCGTTACTCTTTTCGTCTAACAAGCACGGCGACTGTTTGAAAGAGCGTGCCGCACGGGTGCGGGCGCGGTAACCCCAAGTACACAAGCCCGGCAGTGCTCGAATTCGCCCCTCGCATTTGTCGGCGCATTCCATTTTTCGCGCAAATCAAGCATTGCCTGGGATTTCAGGATATTTGTCAATAAAATCGACGCATGGTTACATTTTCTTCTTGCGAAGGTGCGAAATATTGTCCGGACTTTTGTGGAGGAGTATATGTATAAAGTACGTATGAAACATATCACTTCTGTAGGTCAGGGTTGGTTTGTAATAAAATGTTGAGCGAGCTGACCGCAGCATACATGCGCGATGCCAAGCTCGCGGTGCGAGGCCGCGTACTCTGATGAAACCCTTCATCACTAATGCGCTTCAGCAATATCGATGATTCACGACCATGCTTGCATCACCACCCTGCAGACCCTTAAAGCACCGCGACAGTCGCTTGTTCCTTCATTGACGCTGCAAGCGGATTCGTCCGTCTATTATCTTGCGGTTTCAGTAAATGCTTCACCCAATAAACGCCCTGACCGTTAATATCGATCTGCGACTCGCGCTACCAAGCAGCTGTGTGTCGTGAACTACTGCAGTCGTGCGCGGACTGTCCCATCTGGCAGCCCGGACCCTGCAAATCACACATATACCCACACACTAGTCCATCCACTCGCCTCCTACGTGCTCTAACGCAATACGCGTAGAGTTTTGAAGATACGCGACCTGTGCCGTTCAATGAAATGCGGAGATTCGTGACGGGACCTCCTCCACCCGCCGTGTCCACCAACCGTCCTATATGACCCCGACACATAACATCGCTGGTCATTTACCCGCTCCCGCGATGAGTTCGCCTGCAGACTCAGTAACACAGCACCAGCAACAAGTGCCGAGTTGGACATTATTGGTGCTTTTTCCCGGCGATAGGTGTGAGCCTATTCCCGGGCGGCCGTCGGACACCATTGCTAGCTTGCGAACGCGACTGGACTCCTTGTGGGAAGCCCATTACGGCAGGATGAGCCACTACGATTGTAACGGGGTTATTCCCTACCGTGGTTTTATGATATGTCGCGCCAAATCTGGCGACGAACTTTTTGCGCTGCGGGACGAGGAAGAGACGCTGTACAACTACGGACTCAGAGACGGCAGCAAGCTGCGTCTAGTAGCTGACCACGAAACTGGTCCAGCGCGCAGCAGTAGTATGTCCGACAACAGCAATAGCTGCGGCGGTGGCCCCTCAATAACTCCGAGCCCCAAGATCAGGAACAGCGGTCGTTGTCGTGATGAAGGCGGGAGTGGTAAGCGACCTGTGGATTATACGAGCAGTACCCAGCAGGCTCGTATTCTTTCGCCTAACACGGGCGTTATGCCCTCGTGGAGTCCCTCTACCTACGACGGGCACCGTCCACCGTCCCCTGACGGAAGCGGGCACGGGTTGAAACACCAGCAGCACCAAGAGCCAGAAATGCTGGACCTCAGGCAGCATGACAACGCCTTCGGCGGGGGGGCGATGGACGAGCTGAGCCGACCAACAGCAGGGTCACTGGTCCCACGAAAGGCACAACAACCTCATCAGCGACTCGGACTTTCCCCGCAAGTGACCAACACCACTCGTGAACTGCCGGAGCTTGAACTCGCCGCTCTTGCAACAGGGCCCTCGCCGGATTGCTTTTTGTGAGTAACATTTGCCACCCTCTACCTTATTAAGATGCCACCGGTCCACCGTCTGTATAAGGATCACACCAGGATCACACCAGGATATTACCATTTAATATTAATTTTTTTAGTTAATTCGTATTTCATCAATTGATACGTAGTGTTATTATAAAATATGATTAATTACGAGGGAGATCACCAACGAAGATGGTGTCAAACGTAGACGATGGCTTTGACATTTGTTTGCCATACAGCCCGCCATTGGTAAGTCTACGCAGCACCACGACCGCAGCATGTGTTTTGGCAAGTATTAAGGGCACACGGCAAACGCTTATATGGGTGCTGCACCTTGCTCACCCGTCCAGATCGAAGAGAGCAATAAGGGGTATACTATAGTTCTACGCATTGCTCTATTTGGCAGTTGTATATATGTTACACTGCGTTTGCATGGTAGGCGGGAATTGAGATGAGCCTTTGCGGCAGGTCTTGCTTACTGATCTCCCATGGATAATGATATGGTGCCATCGTAGGGACTACTATTGGGTGATGTCATCCCGCCACAGCCAGTACAGCAGGGGCGCCGTCTCTGCTTGCACAGGTGAGCTCATGTTATCTGCATACTCAGTGTCTGTTTCGAGCCCATGGCACCCACATCAACACCCAACATGCATCAGTTTGATAGCGCGCGCATTGCCGTCGCATGTGTATGCCGATGAAATGAATGTTGTCGCCCTGAAGTGTTAACACATGTGCCGTGCAAAACGATTTGTTTTGTGCACCTTAATGTTGTGTTTTGTGTGCCTTATAGTGATGTGAGTTGACATAATCAGTATATACACTGTATTGTTGTTAGATGCAGCATAGAGCAAAAGCAATAGCTCGCACAACCACCTGCAGCGATACTCTCTTTGGCACTCTTGTCTTCTAAAATGACATCATTGCCCTTCTCTCTCGGTCACAACACCCCTTGGACCTGGTCGTGAATCGGACGACGGTGTGACTTATTCTACCTCATTCATCACCGTCTGTATGCAGGCTTGTCCCTTCAGGCGGCAGCGGCCATGCTGGCTTTGGCGTCCGAGGGGCAGACCCAACCTCACCGTCCATTCGGATGCTCGTTGGAGCTGCTGGAACGAATTCTAGAGGAGGGCTCCACCTACAGAGGCTCCGCCCACGAGGACCTCCCATCGGTGCTGAAGCGCCGCCAGGACCTGGTCGAGCAAGGGTTGCAGCACATCAACGGCAGCGCTGTCTCGGGCGGAATGGTGGACGTGGACCCACAGCAGCCTTACAGAGGGCTGGTGCTCGGGCAGAGGATGGCCCAAGACCGCGGACAGCTCATTGCGGGCGTCTTCACCTGCCAGGCCCAATCCATTGCCATGTTCTTCCTGCCCTCCAGCCCCGATGTCTTTCTGTTTGACTCACACTCCCGGGCGGACGGAAGAGGGCCACCGGCCGGAGCCGCCTTCCGCTTCTTTTCTTGCTTGCGCGACATGTGCGCCTACATTTCAATCCTGTTTCGTCTCGAAGTGGACGAGCCACTGGACGACATGGAGGCGAATCAACTGGCCATCATGTCGGTGGCGCAGGTGGACTTTCTGTCGCTGGAGCCTATTCCCAGTGCAGCGGAGGAAATCCGCGCCGCTGGTAAGGCGCTTGCCATCACCCCCCGGCGCGCCAGTGGTACGTGCCCTCCAAATGCCCAACATTCATGATTCCTTGTATCCGGGAAGAATCGACGCAATTTATTATAATAATGCAACTTGCTGAATGTACGCACCAAGCTACGGTCAAATTTGAGCTTGTAAGCAAAAAAAAAAAAATTATAGTCAAATTTGAGCTAATAACATAATATTGTCTTAGGATCGTTCGTGTGTAGCGTTGCCGTTATTGCAACGGGTTCGCTTCAATATCTAGCGGTATATGGGTTGAAGCATCTAACAGGTGATTTTCAAAGCCTGGATGTTGCAGCAAACCCGTTCGCGAAACATACCACGCGCAGCGACGGACGTCGCTCTCGTTGCGCTAGGTCGTAAGGATCACATGTCGCGATATGTGAAGCTACATATGATGCATGGTGCTCCATCCTCTGTTCGCACGATCTGGCTACGGGTTCGTATGTTCTAGAAGTAACGGATTCGCATTGCCAGTGTACAGATTGTGTACCGAATATAATATGATAAAAGCATTTACATGATGAACGTACGGATACAGGTACCTTGAATTACCCGCAAGCATTTCCCGGTGGTCGCCGTCCAGCATATCCGAATAAAATCTTCTAATTTAGCTTTAAAGCTTTTTGACTTTCGCAGTTAAATGCTATTATATTTTTTGGAGCACGGTTCCTGTAACGATTATATGTACTAGTACCCGTGTATTTATCCTGTACTACCTACACGGTTTTTACATAGTCTAGTGAGTGAGATCAATTACAACATTTTTTTGAAAGATGCAGAAACAATTTCTTTTTTGTAGAATTTGCTATCAAGTACACGTGCTGTGCTCTGCCTTTCTTGCCAAATAAGTAACGGGTTGTGGTGCATTATGTCGACCAGTTTTGTTGTGCTTACTTCACAGTTCGTCATTATGCCTTTGCAGAACGGAACTCCGTTTCGCAAATCGATACCAGCGAGTCAGATGAGGAGGGGAAGGAGTGCGGGCCTCAACAACGGTCGCCTCTCAAAGTGGATCCGGCTGCATCTGACAGTGATCCTGTGAAAATGTATCATCAGGAACAATACATCGACATGCGAAAGGTGCTTTTGTTTACAAAAACATCGCCACCTTACCTTGTCGCCCTAATGCCTGACCTGCTGTGGAGGATATTCTGCGTGTGGTAATCCGATATGTAGCTCTGCCTGTTGAACGAGTCTCAGAGACTAGTTCTTGACAATCTCTTTCACACACACACACACACACACACACACACACACACACACACACACACACACACACACACACACACACACACACGCACACATACCTTCACACTCTCAAACACACAAGCGCGCACACATACATACAGGATCTACTCCTTGAAAAGGGAAAATGCCATTCCCTTGAGTTGCGATTGCGACATGCTGCGCTAGGAGACAGCCGGAGTCGTAGACTCCTACGAATACGCCTGCGCTTCGTTGACATAGTTTTTGGCCCCGTGGAGTGTCATACAGACCGGGCATGTCAACGGATGCTTGTTGTTTTTGTTAGGAGCTAGATGCGGAGAGGCGAAAGCGTATCTGTGCTGAACGGAAGCTGGCGGAGCTGAGCGCAAGCCTGGTGCATGCTCAAGACGCTGCACCCGATGCGAGGCACCAGAACCTCGTAGCGAGGTCACAGGCCTTAGAGACGGTGCGTGCATTGAATTAGGTGTTAAATACGGCTGCCATTTGTGTCTATTGTGACTGCACCATTAGGCGCCTAGGTAGTCACTGTTCGTTGGGTGGAAGGAGCTCGTGGTCAATTTCACCGACTTACATTCACTTCTTTGTTATCATGTGACCCAGGAGCTCGAAAAAGAGAGGAAACGAGCCGCAGACCTCGGCGCCCAGGTTGGCACACTCCACCGGGAGCTGGCCCGCCTGCATACCACGTATGGCACAGCCTATGGAGGGACAGATACGCGCTGGAGACATACCAGGAATGAAACGAGGCGATGCGCTCTCGGCAGTCCAAGCGGGGATGGAGAACAGGTTAGGCAACACCAAAAGCAGACGGAGCAAGACCAAGAGCTTTTTCTATCAGACATAGAAATCGCACGTAATTTGCAAATGGAGGAAGAGGTGGCTTATGCTGCCGTGCAGCGTAGTCATGCGATAGCATTGCAACTAGCGGCTGAGATGGAGAACGCAGGCGAACGTGACTGGCGAGGTGCGGGACCCGACCGAACCGTACAAGATGAAAGATCAAGGGCGCGAAATCGGCGGCAGTTGGGCAAATGAGGTCAACATCCCGGTATGCTTCCGGCAGGTACGAGAAGGGCCATTGGTAATAGCGATGCCATCCCCGAAACACTAACCACTCACCCAACGCTCCGATTTTCGACCTGTCCATGTGCTCCCCGCCCTGCCGGTGCACGCCCTTTCTGAAGATGCATGCAGATAGTCGGGAGCCTTGCGAGTATGTGTCGATGCACAACTCGGCGCGTAGCTATATACGTGATACGTGCAGATGTAATGTAATTCAGACAGCGATGATAACATCGGAGAATGGATGCGTAGGGCCGTCATGGGTGGACGTAGGCGATTTGATTTAGGCGTGGAGAATCTATCGAAGTGTCCTCGCTATCACAGACCTGGACTTCAGCAAGTGCCTCGCAAATCATTATTTTTGCACGCCTTCCACCTCACCAACAACATGGTGGACAGAGACGGTTGTGCTAGTGTAGTATACTGTGCCGGTTTCAAAGCTGTTACGATACGTTTGGCTCCATGATCCCCGCTTGTAGGCATTTTATTCCTTGTTCTGTCACCCTTGCGGGGCGGATCGGATTGTCTCAAATCATTCAAGCATCGGCTGCCCGAAACGTTGAAGGTTGAGGCGTAACACATATCTTAAACCGCCACCGATTATTATTTGCATATGGGGGTATTGACGTGCAAAGCTGGGGGGCGCAAGCGCAGCGAAGTTCTTTATTGATGGGCTACCGGTACTTTGTTGTGTGGTTGATTGAAAGCCTCCGCCCCAGAGGACACGGTGGGTCGGGTGGATATCAGCTAGTCTGAGGCCCCATGCTGCAACTTCTACGTATAATCGGCTTAATTGTGGGGTGTGGAGCTGCGGCATGTACACTCTTCCCATAAAGTCCGTTACTAGCGGCACGCATTTAATTACCCGCCACGCACAAAATGAAATGGGTAACGCCGTGAATAGACGAAATGTAGAGCGCCGATTGTTGAGCGTATTGGATGAGCCGTTGTGCGGGTACCACCTGTCCAAGGGTTGCTAGCCCCGCGCGAATGTGGTAGACTTTGAAACCCTAAAACTTTAGTTGGCTGTACGAGGGGCTGGATGGCATCGGACGGCGGATTTGGCGCGAAAACCGTGGCGTAGGCGTAAATTCAGGCGTAGGCGTAACTTATATTTATATTTACTTGGGTTTTTACTTGGGGGAAGGGCTTCCATTTGCAACTTAGTTTGCTCGAATCGGACACCGTACGGCAAAGTCAGGCTTTTTTAAGCCTCCCAAGCTGTGGGTTTCCGGCCCCTATCCCACCCACGTCAAGCATCTTAACGGCACATGCCATCACACCCACGTGCTCCCATGTTTGCGGACAACATGCTGGGATCCTAAAAACCGCGTGTTATGTCGCCGATTTCGGGAGTATGCACGAGCCAAAGTGTGGGTAATCCGAATTCATCCGGGGCGCCCGAATTAGGGTATGCCCCGAAATCGGGGTTGACCCGCAAACCCTAATACGTAAGTTCGTAGCCGTGACGGGCCCCATTTGTGCCCCGCTTCCCCCTCTCTTTTTTTTCTTTTTTTTTTTGCGCCCCCGGGATATGGGACTGGCAGGGAACCCGCACCGGCACCCTCTACAGGCGGCGTTTTGCAAGCATGACTGAGAGCATAAGTTCGAAACAAACCTCAACTCAACATCGATCATGCTCCCGGGTAGGCGACGCTCGCGTGAGTGCATTAAGTACCATTGTACGAGAACCGTACCGTACTGCGCTAACCCCTTTACTTCACCGTCAACACGAGTTTCGGTCCGCCTTTTCAACGAGCTAAAGTACAGTTAAACCCTAGAAACCCTACATGATAAACACCCGCCCTACGCGAAAGGCCCTATTTCACTAGTAACGGACTTTATGGGAAGAGTGTACACCCCGATAATTAGATATGGGTTGCCGGAGTGCGGGGAGAGGGATAGGCCAACAATGTGGGGGGCAAGGTGGGGGGGCGGGGGTATGACAATGGCTGAGTGGAATGAGGATTGGCGTACCGCGAATAGGACGCCTGCGTGGGGTTGGGTAGTGTTGGAGTGGTGAGGTCGGGCGCTCTTGAGGAGGTATTGGGGGAGGGCGATGCGCCGGCGTGACTTGTGTGTCGAGTGGTTGGCTTTTGTGAGGAGGAGTACGTCCGGTTGGTGGGCGGTCGCGAGGTGTTCGACGTCCATGATGGAAGTGTGCATGCCTGGGGTGCTGAGGTTGAGCGGTATGGGGGGGGGGGGGAACGGGCGAGGGGGAGGGAGCCGGGGTTGAGGGTGTTTTTGTCGTGTGTCCAGTGTCGGGTGCGTGTGGGGATGGGGGGTAGTGGGCGGGGGGAAGTCGGGGGGAGGGGGCGGAGAGTGTGGGGGGGGGGGCGTGGCTGGGAGGGGTGGGGCGTGTCTAAAGTGAGGGCGGACACGAGTTGTGTGAGGTGCTACTTTGGTTAGGCTAAGTTGGCAACCTTAGACTAATAGTGTAACCTAATCTGTGGATCTTATTATACAACGTAGAGAGAATAGCTAAGATTGTCTTAGGAATCTGGGTGTGGCGTATTCTGGCATGTACCGGTCTCGGTCGTTCCCCATGGCTGGGACGAAGTCCCCATCTTAAATACCCACGCCTCAAGTGCTCCAGAAACAACCTTAGAAATTGTAGCTTGTGTTGCCATCTAACTAAACCAAACTATTACTAGCGATACATATTATCTGAGAATATCGCTAACATACATGTAATATTTAGAGGAATAAAACATGCCAGACGCTAGCACTCAGATAAATGGGCTAGGATATGACACTGTCCCTCCCCTCCTTAAGCTCCAGCGTCCTCGTTGTGCAGCACCCAGGATCTTGGTATCTTGGGGGTTCTTGCAGGCCATCGGTTGCGAAATAAGACAGAGTCAGGGGTCGCAAAAAAGTCTTGATAAACAGCCGGTCGAAGAAATTTGTGGCGGTTAGTTAGCCTTCCAAAACTAAATGCAGACAGAAATTTGATCAGTTCAATTCAATTCATGTGCTGCTTAATGGCATAGTGGTGGTGCAGATGGGAGAAGATGTGAAGATGTTTCACTGCTTGTACTTAAGCAATATATATTGTAATTGAACAAAGGAATTGTTAAATGGTCTTGTCACCTCCCTCTACTGCACATGGCTTAAATAGCTTTCTGCACACATAGCTTACGCCTGCTCACTCTCGCTTACGTGTCAGGTGTTAGGGCTTTTCAACCGTCGTCAACAGTCTAGCGACGCGGCTCGTCTAGCATGGAGAATCACGACGCGGCTCATTCCGCATCGGAAGCCTCGCTTTGGCGCGTCATCTTGCTAGCTAGATTAACTGTGCGTACTTGTACGTACCGGGAGGTACTGGTCGTACATTACGCATCAGAACCCTTGTAGTAGCGACGCACCCACGTTGTACGTCCATCCGATGGAAAAGCACGAACTGGAATTAGTACCGAGTACCTATACAATGTCTTGCAATGTAATGTTGCAAGACGGTACTCGTCACAAATTCACAATTTTTTTTAAGTGGTCGACTCCTCGCATTGGCTCCCAAGTATTCTAGCTAGATACGTCGAAAGGTACCGCCCAGCGAACTTTGAACAAAGGTCCATTGCCGTTGGAGTTGAAGGCTAGATAGAGTAGTCGGTCGACTTGAAATCGCTTCGCATCGTGCACAATCGGAATTGGCTGCGCATTGTCGGCCTGTTCTGGGCTTGAATTTCACTTCTCCAATAGATTGGCGTGTACAACATCATGAATCCGTACTCCAAGGGGTAGCTTAAGCTGAAACGCAACCGGGGAAACTTCTACCGTGATGAGAAACTACGGGCCAATGTAGCGGTCGCATAGTTTAGAACATGGTTGTTGTACAAATCGTAGATTTGTCGCCTTGAGCATAACTTTGTCGCCAACTGTAAAAGGTATTGGTACCCGGTGCCGATTCGCAGATTCTTGCATATGTGCTTGGGCTGCCTTGATGCAGTCGTGGGCAAATCTGTGCATCTCAACCGGAATCTTCACTTGCTCTGGTAAAGTACGGCTAGGCTCGTCATCAAATGTAGCCGTCGTTGGAGATGTCGGCTCGAATACGAGTGTCGCCTTAAGTGGAGAAATAGTCGTCGCCGTAGAATCCGCTGCGTTGATCGCAAACTCCACGTTGTTAAGGTGTTGAACCCAGTCGTCGTGCAAGGGGTGTACGTAGCAACGTATGACTTGCTCCCATGTCTCATTCATCGTTCGGTCTGACGATACCCGAAAAAAGTTTCGCGCCCCCGGCCTTTCTCACATACATCGGTACTGTATTCGACGAACTCTCGTTTTTCTGCGCATATTTCGGACTTTCCTATTTTGTTTCGCCGGAAAGTTTTCCCGAAATCGGCGATCGTACAGATAAGGTTTATACATCTGGCATTCCAAGAAATTGTGTTCGAAACACGTGATTATATAGCCCTAATATAAAAAAATCACAGACGTGTTTTGCTTTATTTTTATAATATTCGTTTTCCAAATATACGGTATAAACGCGTTTTTTACAGATGTACCCTATTCGATTCGTACCATCATCCACACCTACTAAAATTCTAAACGCGTTTCCTCGTAAATCTTAATCCTTGTAGCATATATATTAGTCTGTATATTTTTCCTGAATATTATTTCATCGCTATTTAATGGAATACAGGAAAAAGAAAGTTATAATTAAACTACGAAAAAATTTCTTGTAACGTACCGTTTCGCAAATCATCTCACATATCGCATATCGCTTGATTTTGGATCATCTTTAAGATTTTGACAAAAGGCCTGTAACTCGATTTCAAACACTTCTCGAGGGTATTGTTTATCGGATCACTTTTCACATGACATTCCACGTTTCGGGTGCTTTTCATATCGTTTCGCCCCTTTTCAGATCACATCGGAACAATATGCTAACAATGTACATCCACAGACGGAGTGTATTTCATATTTCAAATTCATATTTTGACGCCGAGCAACATAAAAAAAAGTCTCACAACACACATCAAACAAATCTCACAACACACATCTAACGCCTCAGCACACAACGCCTCACAACACGTGAAAAACATCTCACATCACGTGCAAACAACCTCACAACACGTGCAAAACACCTCACCACCAGGATGATGGCATGCTTGCCTATTGCCTCAAACCAACCTTCCATAACAACGGCCAACCACGAGCTTGTTTGGTACGACTTCTGCCAGAAGCTATACGACTGCAAACCTGGGATCTTCAAGGCCATGCACCTCGGAGGTTCGATGGACCCCATAGACGAACTCCTAGATATCGCACTGGAAGACATCGCAGATAACGAAGGTGACCAGATTCAATATAGGTAACAAGAAGATAGGACAGGATATAAAACCTTCCGAGAAACAAGTTGAGTTATTAAAGGGTGCATGTGAAATGTTTAACAATGTGATTGTTGCCCATCTCAAAAATGGTAACGATATTCACGATGATGGTTGTATATTTAATTTTTGCAAACGTCCCCTTCCTTGTGTGTTTGATAGATTGGAAGACATGGAATTTTCAAGGTTTCAAAATTCACACAAGAGACATCTTTGCGATCTGAACGGACCGGATGTGAAAGGTTTTTTGAGTAGTCCAATCGAGGAATTTGACAAATACGAAAGGAAACAAGCACTGAAAAGATCAAAGTCAAAGCTAAATAATCTGTACATATATGGAAATCCGAAACCCACACCTAAAGACATTATTAAATTAACAACATACCAATTTTTGGATAATTGTTTCAGTTCAGCGACACAAATCGTAGCATTCTTGATTACTTGAAAAGTTCTTCTTTCACGAGAGCGAGCCTCTCTTCAACTGCGGATTAGGAATGGATCATGTGTTCAGACTACACGATAAGCCTTTAAAAATGTGATTTGCTATTTCGATTCGTAGAGGATGACATATGTTAGAAATGTGAATCTTTAATATCCTCTTCCAACAATTGTCGATGTAGGAATGACTCTGTACGGGGACTTGTACTTGAACCATGATGAGTACGAATTTACGATTGGTCGAATATACGATTCGACTCGATTCGCGACATACGACCGGTAATTGAGACATTTGGTCGTATGTCGACGTTTATAACACTCGGTCGCGTAGAGCTCGCCGTAAACGTTCTTCTCGGGATCGCCCACCAGCTGCCCGGCCTTCGGGCCGGGGGACGCCCCAAGGACAAGCTCCACCGGCCCGCGGACCGCCTTGACGTCCCGATTCACGGCATTCTTGCCAATGCAGTCGACGCGGCATCCAAGAACCACGTGCATCCAGGGCGCCAAAACAACCCGCCCGTCGAAAACCTCGTGGACGAACTTTGCGCATTCTCGTCATGGTACGTGCCAGATTCTCGCAGTGCCAATTGGGGGATCAGGTAGGCGGCTTTCAGCGACAGGAAGCATATAAACATGTTCTTCCAATGGCGGAACTCTTGGTTTGGACCCATCACAGGAACATTCAGTTTCATAGACCAATTGATGGCGTCCCTGTCGAAATCACCTGCCTCACTAGCTGCGTGATTAACGACAACATGGTCGATGGTAGGGCGGCGACCTCTACGTGGTCCAGCAGGAGGTGCAGACACGGAGGGGTGTCTTGGTGGGCCATGCGGGAACATTGGTGGAGCATGAGGAGGTGTTGGAGGCATGAACGGCTGGTCGACAGCAATGGGCGTATGATGATTGCGCAGCGCGTCACGCTGCATGAGCTGACAGCGTCAGCAGCCTGTGCATCCAACCGACAGGTAATGATGGCATGTTGATCCATGAGCGCATCCATAGGAGTTGAGTCCGGGGGAGGCGAGGAAGTGTCTCTGGAGCTCCTCGACGACCCCTCTGGATAAGGAGTTTGCGAGGCCTTTCCCGGGTTCTTCTCTTTAGCGGGCATGACGAGTTACTGGCGCCAAGGCAATGGAAAAATCCACTAGCTGAACTTGTGTCTAACGGTGAATTTCAGGGAGACGGCCTGATGCCCGACAGCCCCTCGGCCTGATGCCCCGGGGCGTCTCAAAATATCTTTCCGTATCCTCCATCCAGTGTGGGACACAAGTAACAGCCAAAGACAACCACATGATAGCGAAGCGTTCGGCCCGGCCGAGACTAATTCGCGAGGTTCTAAAGTTGTCGTGCACCATGTGTATGCGTATTCACCCTCCAATGCGCCCCCCCTCCGCCCCCCCCCCCCCCCCCCCCCCCCCCCCCCCCCCCCCCCCACACACACACACCCCGACTCCAGCTTGGGCATGTATGCACCCTGTGCACACCGAGCGAGTGCGCTCTGTGTGGGTGGCTGTTCGACGTCCTCGAGATGTCGGCTTATAGTTGGTGCTTACCGGGAGAAGTAGCAGGTGAGTATTGGCGGGTTTTACGCCGAATATAGGGATTAAGTACTAAATCTACAGACTAGCAATAAGGACGTTGCCTTCCGGGAGAGTGTCGGAGATCGCAACTCTCCGAAAAAAGTGGTCGCGTGTGATTGACTTGAAGTGGGGGCCCATCACCTGTATAGAACTTTGCAAACACGTTCAATATGGAAGGTAACTAGAGTATACTCAGTTACAGTCAAAGTCACACGAAGGGACATTCACACTGACCACCAGCCTTAGGCGTGGTGTCGGGAGAAAGGAAGTGGATGAGCTGAAGTCTAGCGACAGCTCCGTATCGATACACTATACCAGTGTCTAGTGTATAGTTGTGCTTGGTCAAGGCCTCTACTAAATACATCTAGACTAGGTTACAGTAGTTGTATGATACCTAATAACCAGTAAGTATTGATTACAACAGAACCACAAGAAGACCAATGTCGGAGTCAAAGGGAAAGATGAATTCACAGTTGCTGTGGGGCTGCATCGGGCTAGCACTAAGCAATCGGCCGATGCGTTGAGCAGAGCGAGAGGACAAGTCAGGGGTGTATAATGCATGGATAGTGCGGTGAATAACCCAGCCAGAGGCAAGCCTGATAGAGATCCGTACGGAGCCACTGCCCTTGATGTCAACACCAACCCCACCAACGCGCGAGGGAGCGGAGGGGGTGTGAATCGTACGAAGTCACCTTTTAAAGCGGTGAGGTTGATCGAGCAAGCGGATTCGACTACCCAGAATTGTGAGAGGTTACGTCCAGGGGTGAGGGAAGAGGAGAAGTGTTTACATATCCCTCCGTAGGGCTTCTAATGGACACATGTGTACGCTAGACTCCGGGGGAGTCTTGGCCCTCCACCTATAGGTGTTCGCTATAGGTGTTCGCCGCTCAGTCACGATACGATGCGATGGGCTCATATACACAATATGTTCCTATCGGGTACCGACTTTTGGCGGTACTTGGATAAGGCGTACACCTCCGTTCCGGGAAGCGGCGGTTCTATCCCCCTTCATGCCATTCCGTGTGTACATGGATTAACAGGTTATGGGCCTTCCGCGTTTACGTGGGGTTTACTAGGGCACCGACCGGAGTTTGTCCATTAAGCGGGAGTGTTTACATATCCCTCCGTAGGACTACTAATGGACACATTTGTGCGCTAGACTCCGGGGGAGTCTTGGCCCTCCACCTATGGGTGTTCGCTATATGTGTTCGCCGCTCAGTCGCGATGCGATGCGATGGGCTCATATACACAATATGTTCCTATCGGGTACCGACTTTTGGCGGTACTTGGATAAGGCGTACACCTCCGTTCCGGGAAGCGGCGGTTCTATCCCCCTTCATGCCATTCCGTGTGTACATGGATTAACATGTTATGGGCCCTCCGCGTTTACGCAGGGTTTACTAGGGCACCGGCAGGAGTTTGTCCATTAAGGGGGAGTGTTTACATATCCCTCCGTAGGACTACTAATGGACACATCTGTACGCTAGACTCCGGGGGCGTCTTGGCCCTCCACCTATAAGTGTTCGCTATGGGTGTTCGCCGCTCAGTCGCGATGCGATGCGATGGGTTCATATAGAGAATATGTTCCTATTGGGTACCGACTTTTGGCGGTACTTGGATAAGGCGTGCACCTCCGTTCCGGGAAGCGGCGGTTCTATCCCCCTTCATGCCATTCCGTGTGTACATGGATTAACATGGTGTGGGTCCCTTCACCTTCACGGTCGAAGGTGAAGGGTGCGGGGGTGGTTTTGAAGTTGTGTATATTCACGGGGGGTATGGTGGAGGAATGTGGAGAGCCAGAGGTAGGGGGGTATTGTGCCATTAGCTGTGATGCAAGGGAGGGACAATGGGTGTTGGGATGGAATGAGTACTGTGGTGAGGCATGTGGCAGTCCATGAGGTGCCTTGACATGTCCATAGAGTTGGGGGGGGGGGGGGGAGGGGTGATGGTGTGAATTTGGGGGTAGGGGGTACGGTAGCGCGTGATGTGTGAAGCGGGACATGACATTTTAAAGCGCCGGATTGTGAATGGACAAGGTTTTGGGGTAGGTGAAGGATATTTACCTAGAAGGAGGGGTCGTCCTCGATCGGGACTTGAATCGTCCTCGATCGGGTGGCCGGTGCCCGTTGTCCAACGGGTCTTGCGACGGTCATAGGGAGACCAAGCCCGGATCGAAGACGGTCGGCAATGCTCATCTGAGCTACCGACTCATCCCATTTTGCGATTCAATAGTACTATATTAGTACCGTGGATTATATTACGCTGTAGTTTAGTGACGGTAGGATATTTTCTTTTTGACAAAAGGCGTTTTAATCAAATGCTTTCCATCGTTAAAAAGGCTTGGATCACCGAAGAATACTTGCACCGGTCCCCGACATTCGGAAGGGGGTGTGGATTACCAAGTTGAACAAAAGCGGGCCAAGAAGATCTCTTTGGTCGGACATCCGTACTATACCGTAGGCGTGCCAGACAAGGGCGAAGCATTGTGGGGTCGAAATAAGACACAGTGGAGTCCCGTGAATATATCATCTGTGCCAACGGGATTATATAATGCAACTAAGGCGCCCACCGGCGGCGCAGCGGCGGCGGCCCCGGAGGGGGGTGCGCTCGCAGGCTCGTCGGCACCTACCTCTACCTCCACGCGGTGGGCGCTGGTAACCCCATAGCCGTGCCAGGCATGGCACGGTAGGGGGCTGAACGAGGTACCGACAGCTACGATCCGCGAGATCAGCAGCTGTCGGGAAGCCTTGTACGGAGGGTTTTGGAAAAACATAATATCCGTACTCCGGCACATGGATCTCCCGCTCGGCCAGTCCGATATGTCTTTTCCGCGGATAAATACTGGCAGATACTCTCTCGACGATGGGGCGGGGGCGGCGTTTGCGAAATATTTTTTGGCGAAGAGGGGTACGGACGGATCAGCGGAGGGACGAGGGTGTTGGAGCAGGCGGCGGACAGCTGGGAAGCAGCGCTAGGGACGGCGCTCGCTAGCAGTCGCCAGCCATGCGATAGCCTTAGGTCTCCCCTGGGGGCGAGGCATGTTGCGGCGCAAGACGGAGGTTGGTCGCAGCCGGAGGAGCGGCACCGTCTGGCGGCGGCGGTCCCTAGGATCGCCCGCCGCAGGAAAAGCCCGGTACGGGGGTTTTTGGAAAAATTCCCGTACCCACCATCTTTTGAGGACCGGCGACTCGATCCCTATGTTCTTCCAACCCCTCCCCTAGTCGGTACCCGGTTATCGATAGGCTGCCTCAGGCAGTGTGCCTAGGGTTATCGTAACGGCACACTGCTCGTAAAGGCGGCCCCCTAACAACGTAAACCACCGGGGGAGGGCACGGACGGCCACAACGCGATCATGTAGGTGTTGGAAACATACGGGAAAAGGACAGGGGACATGAAAAAATCTGGCTCGGGGGCAGGAGAGCCAGCCGGACACCGTCTGCAACCTAGTTCTTTTCTCTTCTCAGCCCCCGAAGGAGGAGAGAAGACTCGGCTAGGTGGCGACCTGCGTCGAGAGGAGCGGCTGATACCTCGGGCGGGGTTGAGCACGGATCGAGGCGGGACCGACGACGACCTATGCGAGGGGGGTTTTTCACCTGCCTTTCCCCCCAAGCTCCGGCACGACCGGAGTCGCACATGAGCCGAGTTCAGGCAGGTTCGCCTCGACCAACTCAAGCTGAGCAGCCTTGCTGATCAGCGACCCCGCAGCGGCTGGAGCAGGCCGCGTATCGTGGAGACTAGCGACATATTTTATTTCATACTGTATCCAAAAAAATACGTATAGATCAGAAAATAATAAATACTTGGATACGGGTATGTTTTAGACGGTATCGTTACTCCCATTGGATGGAGAGGTTGGGATTAGTGGTTCACGGTCCGATTTTATGGTTTCACGGTCTTACCCCTAGCTAAATAAGTCCACTAGGCATACGCGGGGGGGGCCAGAGACCCCAGCCGGCTTTACTGGTATTGGAGTAAAATATTTCAATTATTTCAATTATTTCAATTTAATGCAACTAAGGATTCTTGTTTAGCTCATCCGCAAGGAAACTCCGACAGGAAATGGTGTTTATTCATGGTGTTTCACGGTCCAAGCTTAGTAGATTGCAATCAAGAAAAGTCCGTAAGCATTATGAGTGGTAGGTTTGGCTCGCTCGTAAATTACACTCCTCCACAAAAGTCCGGACAAGATTTCGCACCTTCGCAAGTAGAAAATGTAACCATGCGTTGATTTTATTGACAAATATCTTGAAATCCCAGGCAATGCTTTTGCGCGCAAAATGGAATGCGCCGACAGCTGCGAGGGGCGAGTTCGAACACTGCCGGGCTTGTGTACTTGGGTGTATCGCGCCCGCACCCGTGCGGCACGCTCTTTCAAACAGTCGCCGTGCTTGTTAGACGAAAATAGTAACGAGCGCACAACGCCGCAATATGAATGATGATGCGACGGTCGCGCAAAATCCAATGCAGAGGCAACGGAGGGAGGAGGTGTTGGGCAGGCCGCTGTGGGGAAAACGCACGAAATCGCGTATGTAGACTTACCACCGATATGCGCACAACCCATGGGCAAGCCGCTTTCGGCCACAATGTTCAAACGATCTTAAATTACTTATATATGTTCAATACGTTTTACAACATGTACCGTTGGTCGCGTCTTTTCAATGCGCGTCGAACGCATCTACTCCGGAGTTCAAGCACCCACAGATGCATTTGTTAGGAATTATTGTAATTTACAAATGTTTCCGGCCAAGCTGAGCCGTAGTCCCAAGCAACACCCATCGAATTCGGCTCACCTCATAAGGCGATTTGTGCGGGGTTTGTCGATGCATGTATACCAATTCTTTATTCCTATTGACTTCCGAGCCTAATTCCCGACGCGTGCCACGCGTGGGGCGGGTGTGGTTGGCACAAGCACATACCAAAGCATTCCAAACACCACCGTCAACGTGATGCGTCCCCAACGGCCCAGTTTGACCTCGCCCCTCCCCTAAGCCAATCGCCCTCGCATGTTTACAGCGTGTAGTGTTTATTCAAACCTGCGTCATGTGCGTTTTTGCTTGCTTGCTTTCCAAAAATAACATCACCCGTGCCAGCGTGAACTTCCGTGCTCTATTCAAACACCCGCTAACCAAACCTCGCGTATTGAACACGGCACCCACGCCTCCAAACCCCCTCCAAAAAGCCCCCAGAAATACGGTTATGTGGAACACAGAGTAATATGCAACTTGGTATGAGCGCTTGAGCAATGCCCAAGCGTGGCGCTCAGAATGACGTGTGTAGTTCAACCAATTTCCCGGATATTCATGGGCTTAATTCGACAAACTCCGCCGACAACACCCGCTTTAAGCTGAGATCTAACCACCCTGGATGGCGGCTTACTGCTTGCTTCTCGGCTCTCCTACAATTGGGCGGTACTTGGGTATCGTCGTGCTTGACGTGGTGAGAGGGGAGCGTATTCTTGACTAGCTTAACATAATACACGTCCGGACTTTTGTGGAGGAGTGTATTATAATCATACACGTGCTCTATCGAGGAAACCGTAAAACTATAATATCCCAAGCAAGAGCAATATTTGTGCTCCGGCCATTGATTGAAATTCCAAGCGAAAAGTGTACCAGATCCAGGTAATTTGCTGATGTCGTGTGCTGAGCACACTTCTGGACACGCGGTGTCACAAACGAACCGAGGTACAATACCAAAGTCTCATAGCGACGGGTTGATAATTGATTAACTTCGGATTGCACACAAAATTAGGAGGGTTTGCGATTTCCACAGTTCCACAGTACATCTTCGATTATGGTCGCAGGTACATGGCATAGCGGAGGGAGTGGTTCCTTTCATGAGTCGCTCCGCCAGTCCGTCATGACTAGTATCAGGAGTTAACTGCGTACTTACATAACTTCAGACAGTACGCAATTGATCACAATGTAGCAAAAATATATAACAAAACACACATTCAATCGAGTCAAAGGATTGCCCGTCTAGCTCCCTCCCTGTCGAGATTCACAGGTGAAATTTCAGCATCATCACCGATGCATAGGTCCATGCGAAACAAATTCGAGCAACAAATATCATTACCATGCATCATCACACTCTGCCAGCGTAATCACCGCAACAGGATGTGCATTTTAAGTCACAAGCTACCAACTCTGACTGTGCTACTTGGTGCTTGCTGGTCTAGGCCGCATTGCTTGGTCACAATCATCAACTGTTCCTGCGGATCAGCTTGAGAACATACAAAACTATAGCACCCCCCCCCCCCCCCCCACCCCCCGGCCCCCGATGTCAGGAACATCGATGCATTTGCATTACACCCCATGCGGGCAGAATCTGATATCATGCACGCCCTCAGGCCATCAATGCTACTTCAGCATCCCACCGGTCTCTACTTCTCCATATCACGCGAGCAGCTTTCCTGTCAGAGTAAAATGAACGCGGAAGACGGGCACATAAGTTAAAATCGGCGACAATGACAAACACCTCAATTTGCCATTGGTACTTGGCATATGTCATACCTGGTGTGTGTAGACTGCACGACCATTGTCCGCGTAAAACTGCGCACAACACCAGCACCAGTGCGCCTGACACGCTCCGCACGTCATGTGGTTACAGCCTTCGATCTTTGAAGTGATCGCTCCGCAAGCGGGACACTTGCGGTAGTTTTCTTTACCCATCAGCTGCTCCATTCTGTTGTCCCCTTCTGCATTGTCCTCCCTCCACCTTTGATACTCCGTACAGCTAATGCCGACGTGCTGGGAGTCGACAAGGTCCACTTCACAGAGACTGCACCACCTAAATACGATGATTAACAACAAAAGGTGAGCTTCTTCAGAATATAGAGGTGGGAATTCATGCGATTAGCCAGAGGGTGTGTCACCTATGATTGCATACATCGCATCTGCAGTCCCCGTCCTCGGGACCGTCCACGAGATAGAACCCATCGCAGTCTGGTGTGGGGCACTGCCGAAAATTGGGATCTGTGATGGGGCGCCTCGACAGAACGCGCCACGCGTAAATCTGGTCGCCGTCAATGACAGATTCGAGGACCCAGTCCGCAATGGGTTGCTCGCAGCCATGTGCCATACATGTAATCGGCACGTGCCGTGCCTCCAACTGCCCCTCCACGTACGTAGAAGCGCACTCCCGACACATCGAGTGATCACAGCCCTCCACGATGAAGATGTCCTCTTCGTGCTTCTGCAGGGTGGGCCAGGCAACATTGGGGTGGACCGTGGAACACCTGTCAGATTATCGGTCATGGTTACTGTTGATCAGGGATGACGATAGCTAATTGCGGTGAGTACAAGGGAGCCGTCACCAACCTGCTCCATGCATACCGGGCATTCGAACTGTTGCCGCTTCAGCTCATCATCCAACCGCTGTGCGGCTGACATATCGTTAGCCACGAACTCGTTTCTCGCGTCAATCTCATGCTGAATCTCCTGCGCCGAGACCAGAGAAATGCGAGCAATGTCTGCCTCAACCATATGAGCTCCAATTGCAAGCTGACGATCTCGTTGTCTCTCAGCTAATGCAATTCCCTCGTCCGCTTGCAATCGGCGAGCGAACTCCTCGTCAGATACTACCGCAGGAGCGCTGCTATTTCTGAGCTGGTCTCTCTCAACCTGAAGCGCGTGTTTCTCTTTAAGAACCATATCATGCATCTTCTGCAAATGAGCTAGCTGTCCTTGAAGATTGCTGACCTGCGTATTGAGCTCAGCCGCTGATTTTATCCCCTGTTCAAGCCCCTGCGCACCACAATGTGCCATGTGTGTGGAGGCGTGCTACGAATTACTATCATGCAATATCTTGCAAGCGTAAGCACTATCCATGAGACGCGACGTGTCAAGTTAATTTGGTATCCACGCACCTTGTCTGAAGACTTATCTCTCGCTTTAGGTCCTGGGCGATGCTTCTGATGAGAGAGTGGGGGTAAGAGTACTGCTGGCCTAGTCCTCAGCTCTGCCAATTGCCTCTCTGCACGCAATTTCTTTTCCGCTTTCAACTCCTGACGCACCGAGCAGGAAGACGTTATACATGGTAGCTGGAGGTGAAGGCTTTGATAGGCCGTCTATACTTGCCACACTCAGCTGCAGCGAGCCAATTACCTCCCGAAGCAGCCGATTCTGACTTTCGGCGCATTCAATTCGTTGAACCGTCTTCTCCAAGCCGTGGCACTTGTCCTTTTCACGCTGCAGTTCCTGTGTGTGTGTGTGTGAGTGTGTGTGTGTGTGTGTGTGTGTGTGTGTGTGTGTGTGTTGAAGGGGGGTTGGGGGGGGGGGGGGGGGGGGGGGGGGCGTGGTGTTGCAGGAACGGGGTTGATGTCAGGATAAGTCATAATCCAGGAGGGGAAGGTGTACTGCACAACATGTCCCCACAGCTGTCACACATGTGACAAGGAAAGCATCTGCAAATAAGTGCACCAGAGCACCTTCTGAAGGACGATGCAATGTTGATGAAGGTCGTGGTTGATTCGTAGCAGGTCATCGGTGTTGCCAACATCCGCTGTGGCTACCCTCTCGTGTGGGGGGCTGCTCGGACGACTGGGCGGCCTGTAAGACGCTCTTGACGATGACGGGGACATCTTATCATGGGCATGCCTTTCTGGTGTCACGGCAGGGTTACTATCATACCCCGACCTTCCACGTGAAGGATGCTGCTGCGGCTTGTACCTCTCCGAATCTTCGTCCGAGCTGTCTCTATTGCCTCTTTCCTCAACAGACCATGTTGGCAGGCCGCCTGTAGAGCGTCTCCCTACCAAATCATAATGGTAAACCCGCAGTTCAGCACGCTTCAAGCATCCTCTGACGACTCACATCAAAACCATTTAAACGGTCGTCCCTCAAAACTCTTGCAGAGAGAAAGGTGTGAGGTAAGCAGTGTGGCCATGCTCAAATTGTAGTGATTAAAAACTAACAATCATTTCACTGTGGGAATATCAAATTTAACATATTCACTGAATTAATGGCAAATTCGTGTTAAGATATTCGAATCCTTGGATCCTATGATAAAGATATGCTAATATTCATGATCAGGCCATTCGCACTCTGAACATTTTATTGCGGATTCTCGCATATGAATGAACAGGCACCGATCTCTTATAGGCACCGATCTCCCGGCATTAAGCAAATTTAAAAACATATGTGATTGGTAAAGGCACTGCAGTGAAATTCTATATACGGTGTGCAAGTACCATTGTGCCGAGGCGCAATGACAGGCGCTTTGCTCGCGATGCGGTGTCTCCCCGCCGCGCTAGATGGGGGTCCAAGTGAAAGGAAGTCAACATGACCAACCGACATGATGGCCAGTTGATTCGCCTCCATATCGTCCAGTGGCTCGTCCACTTCGAGACGAAACAGGATTGAAATGTAGGCGCACATGTCGCGCAAGCAAGAAAAGAAGCGGAAGGCGGCTCCGGCCGGTGGCCCGCTTCCGTCCGCCCGGGAGTGTGAGTCAAACAGAAAGACATCGGGGACGGAGGGCAGGAAGAACATGGCAATGGATTGGGCCTGGCAGGTGAAGACGCCCGCAATGAGCTGCCCGCGGTCTTGGGCCATCCTCTGCCCGAGCACCAGCCCTCTGTAAGGCTGCTGTGGGTCCACGTCCACCATTCCGCCCGAGACAGCGCTACCGTTGATGTGCTGCAACCCTTGCTCGACCAGGTCCTGGCGGCGCTTCAGCACCGATGGGAGGTCCTCGTGGGCGGAGCCTCTGTAGGTGGAGCCCTCCTCTAGAATTCGTTCCAGCAGCTCCAACGAGCATCCGAATGGACGGCGAGGTTGGGTCTGCCACCTGGACGCCAAAGTCAGAATGGTCGCTGCCGCCTGAAGGGACAAGCCTGCATACAGTAGACAGTGATGGATGAGGAAGAATAAGTCACACCGCCCGTTTCACGACCAGGTCCAAGGGGTGTTGTGACCGAGAGAGAAGTAAGGGCAATGATGTCATCTTAGAAGACAAGAGTTCAAAAAAGAGTATCCCAGCAGGTGGTTGTGCGAGCTATTGCTTTTGCTCTGTCCTGCATCTAACAACAATACAGTGTATATACTTATATCAAGTCGCGACATTAAGGTGCACAAAACAAATCATTTGCACGGCACATGTGCTAACACTTCAGGGCGACATCATGTATTTCATCGGCATGCACATCCGACGGCAATGCACGCGCTTGTAAACTGATGCATGTTGGGTGTTGATGCGTGGCTGCCATGTATGTGCTCGAAACAGACACTGAGCATGCAGGTAACATGAGCTCACCTGTGCAAGCAGAGACGGCGCCCCTGCTGTACTGGCTGTGGCGGGATGGCATCACCCAATAGTCCCTACTACGATGGCACCATATCATTATCCATGGGAGATCAGTAAGCAAGACCTGCCGCAAAGGCTCATCTCAATTCCCGCCTCACATGCAAACGCAGTGTAGCATATATACGCAACTGCCAAAAAGAGCAATGCGTAGAACTATAGTATACCCCTTATTGCTTTCTTCGATCGGGACGGGTGAGGTGCAGCGCCCATATAAGCTTTTGCCGTGTGTGTCCTTAATACTTGCCAAAACACCTGCTGCGGTCGTGGTGCTGCGTAGACTTA
Organism: Tetraselmis chui; assembly: GCA_026401115.1. Classification (NCBI taxonomy): domain Eukaryota; kingdom Viridiplantae; phylum Chlorophyta; class Chlorodendrophyceae; order Chlorodendrales; family Chlorodendraceae; genus Tetraselmis; species Tetraselmis chui. Next base: position 354,329 of record JAPMLY010000075.1, read on the forward strand.
CCAATGGCGGGCTGTATATGGCATGCAAGTGTCAAGCCATCGTCTACGTTGTACACCATCTTCGCTGCTGATCTCCCTCGTAATCAATTATTGTCTATTATAACACAAGTACAAAATTGGAATACGAACGAATTCGAAAATGACTATTAAATGGTAATTAGCGAAGTCATTACAACTCAAAACTGTTAGCGCTAAATGAGTATTAAAATGGTAACGAGCCTGGTGTGATCCATACCTACACAACTGATGGACCGGTGGTAAGGTATGTAAAAGGTAGGGGGGGCGAACGTCACTCACATAAAGCAATCCGGCGGGGGGCCTGCTGCAAGAGAGGCGGCTTCAAGCTCCGGCAGTTTACAACTACTGGTGTTGGGCACTTGCGGGGAAAGTCCGAGTCGCTGGTGAGGTTGCTTTGCCTTTCGTGAGACTACCAGTGACCCTGTTGGTCGGCTCAGCTCGTCCATCGCCCCCCCGCCGAAGACGTCGTGATTTAGCCTGAGGTCCAGCACTTCTGGCCCTTGGTGCTGCTGGTGTTCGAACCCGTACCCGCCCCAGTCAGGGGACGGTGGGCGGTGCCCGAAAGTAGAGGGACTCCAAGAGGGCATAACGCCCGTGATAGGCGAAAGAATACGAGCAGCGTTAGGCGAAATGATGCAAGCCTTCTGGGTACTGCTCGCAGAATCCACAAGTCGCTTACCACTCCCGCCTTCATCACGACAACGACTGATGTTCCTGGTCTTGGGGCTCGGAGTTGAGGGGGCGCCGCAATTATTGCTGTTTTCGGACATACTACTAGTGCTGCGCTCTAGAAGAGGTTCGTGGTCAGCTACTAATAAACGCAGCTTGCTGCCATCTCTGAGCCCGCAGTTGTACAGCGTATCTTCGTCCCGCAGCGCTAAAAGCTCGTCGCCAGACTTGGCACGAGTTGTCGTCATTATGACACGGTACCAGCAGGGAGCCCTGTGATTGTAGTGACCGCGGTCGTAGTGCGTTTCCCACAAGTTGTCCAGTCGCGTTCGCAAGCTAGCAAATAATGGTGTCCGACAGTCGCCCGGGATTATGCTCACATATACTAGTGCCTGGGAAAAGCACAAATATTGTCCAACACGGCTCTCACTGCTGCTGTGCTACTGAGTCTATACTGCATCAGGCGAATTCATCGCGGGAGCCGATAAATGACCAGCGATGCTGTACAAGGTGTCGGCGTCATATATATAGGATGGTTGGTGGTCACGGCGGGGGGAGGAGATCCCGCCACGTATCTTCGTGAACATTACATTCAACGGCGCAGGTTATTGCGTATCTTCTAGACTCAAAGCGTGTCGAGTAAGCGCACGCAAGAGGCGAGACGACTGCGGATGTGAATAGCAGGGTCCGAATAGAACCAGATGAGGCATCAGCAGTACGCACGAGCGCAGCAGTGCACAGCACCACACCGCTGGTAGCGCCGCCCGTTGCAGATGTTAACGATCAGGAGGTTTATTGGGTGGGGCTTGTACTGATGAATTCGCAAGACAACAGACAGCAAACGAATCCAAATTATTCAGCGTCAATGCGCAGGAGGCGACTGTCGCGGCGGTGCTAAGCAGGTGCAATATGGCGATGCAATATGTCGTGAATTGTGCTTAGTACTCAAGCGCATCATGAGTGAGAGGGTTTCATCAGAGTACGCGGCCCGCCGAGCTTGGCATCGCGGTCAGCTTGCTCGAGCTGTATACGGGTACATGTCATCAAGACCCATGAAAACAATCATCCCATTTGCACATGGGTCGACCCATTGCCACGCGGGTGTGGACGACACAGTACCGGCACAATAAGGCCTTCCCCGCCAAATTGAAATTATTTACCAGAATTAACCCGATGCTGTCTCTGGGCCCTTTCTGCTTTGCCATGATGCTATTTACCCGAGAGCACGTTTTGCCAAAGATGTCAGCTTGCTTACAATTTAGCCAAAAGACCACCACAGGCCTGGCCTGGGGGAAGATTAGCGCTAATTATGGGTAGGGTGGGTGGGTTGCGCGAACCAGATGGGCGAGCGCAAAGCAGAGAGTGCCAGTGCTCGGGGGTTGCACCGGCTTAAGGGGCTGCCGCTAGCTAGTGTTGTTGGGGGCAGGACATGGGGCGTTGCGCTAGGCGTTTCCTTAGTCCTCGAGGGTTACCTCGAGGACTGGGTGAGACGCGCCGCTTTTACAGTAACGCTTTTACCGTTCAGGTTTGCGTTCTGTCACATATGTAAGTAAATTTGCAAACCTCTAGATTTAAAACAATCTGACTATTTACCCGAGGGCACGTTTTGCCAGTATACAAAAACCAGAGGTTTGCGCAGCCTAGTCTTGATGAAGCGGGTTGGCGGGGACGAGCCACCCGAAATACTGCCACGCTGCTGGAGATGGGGTCATGGTAGGGTCGACGTATTTCCCTTCTGTGACATAAATGTTCTTGGCCCAACCACCCATGTATTTGACGACGTGGAGTGGGGTCCCGATGCAACTAGCGGCGGAGGCGGCACCTTTACGTAGGTTGTGCGATGTCCATTTACATCCACGTGGAGGTGTGGCGCCGACGGCGTCGCATGCGTCGAGGAGCCAGGCGGAGAGTGTCGCATCTGCTTGCCAGTCGCCGGAGTTTTCGTAAGGTACGAAGCTCCACACTGCGGCGGGGGGGGGGGGGGGGGGGGGGGGGGGGGGGCTGATGTAGAATTCATTGCGGTAGGCGGTCCGCTGTGTGCAATAATATTCCAGTAGGTCTGCCAGCAATGGATTGGCAGTAGTCGGGATAGCGAGGATAGGCTTGTCGGCTGCGCTGCACCTCTGATCGCCCTTAGCTTTGCGGATGAAAAGCCAAATTTTCTGGGATGGGCGGTCGACGACGAGGTCTCGTGTTAAACACCTAATACCTGATTCAGCTCTGCAGAAAAAAACGCATAGTTTGTGTAGAATGCCAGTAGCGCGCGAAATTGCGCGATGAGGTGCCGTGAAGTAGGTGTCCACAAGAGGTGTTTACGTAGGTCGGCGGCGGCTGAGAGTAGCGAGAGCGCTAGAGGGACTGGTAACGGGAGGCGCGAGTCCGCTGCCTGTAGACGTTGTTGTTGCATCTCGAGTCCGCGTCGAGCGGCGGCCAAAAGTTCCCCGACCGCGATTGGCTGCTGCTCGTGGTCGCGGAAAAACTTGTTAATGGCCGAGTAATACTGTTGTAGCGACGCGGCGGCGACGGTACCTTGCAGTCCCAACCAGGCTGTGTAGCGAACGACAGACTGTGTAGTAGCCTGCAGCGGATGGATGTTTTCCTCGTGGCAGAAAGCGGCAAATTGACGCATGCCGCTGTCGTAGTTGGCGTACGTTGTCGGGGCTAGGGAGCTGTTCGGCAGGTGTAGTGCAGTGGTACCGATATGGTCGGTACCCAACAGGTTGCGCAGTCGGTCGGTCATAGTAGTCGTCCACGGGGCTTGTGCGTCCGGTTCTCGTAACGTGTAGCGGAAAGGCCGCGAGGGCCTGTGCGACCGAGTGGCCATGGCGCGTAGCTCCGTGAGGCTTGCGTTGGCCGTGCGTAGTGTGCGTCCTATTGCGCCTCGGCGGGTGTGTAGCCAGGCCGGCGTGGCAGTCGAAAGACCACGATGCTCCATCTTGGTCGTCCGACCCCCTCGCGCAAGCCGTGCCGACCGGGGAAGAACATGTCTCGCGAGGGGGGATAGTGGATGGTTTCGGTGGCCAAGCCGCGGAGGTCTCGAAACCACGGCTTGTGGGGCCAGTACGGTGCGATGACGGTAGCCGCTGCTCCTTATTGGCGTAGTTTTGCACACTGGGCGGGAAGAGCTGACCATGGCGGGTTGCATTAGTTTTTCTCGCGTTGCCATGAGGCGTCCGGAAGGTGTAGACAGTCGACGTCCTCGCATTTGGGGTCGCGCCATCGGGCGTTGAAACGCGGTAGTTAAGCGTTTTCCATCGACGCGAAACGGTCGATTGAGTGTGGTCCCCACGCGGTCTGAAGGTAGGCGAATATTCGAGGGTTGAGCTGCCAGTCGTCGCGGTCTAGCTCCCGGCTTAGGCTGTCGGCCCAGATGTTCGCTGCCGAGCGGATGTAGCGGGGACGGATGATGATGTCGTTGACGTCGAGTAAGTGCTAGAGCCGGCGTAATTCGGTCATCATGACCGGGGAGCGCGTAGTCAACTTCGATAGAGTAGACACGACGGCTGTGTTGTCCTCGTGAAGTAAAACATGTCGGCCTCGGAGTTGTGGTAAAAAGGACTCGATCGCGTGACGAACGGCGCGGAGTTCCTTCCAGGTGATGTGTTGCTGGCGGTCGTCGTCGTACCAAAACCCGCGGGCTTGGTAGGCTGGGTTGTCGTTCAGGACGGCTCCCCATCCGTAACCGTTGGAGTCGGCGTGGAGATACGCTGTCTCGATGGGTTTGTAGATAGAGCGGCCGTTGTGTTGGACGGGGACGGTACGCCACCACTCGAGGTCGCGTCGTAACTGGTGTGTCATCCGGACACGTCCGCCCCATCATGTTCGCGTAGCCAGCACGCAGTGTAGTTCGCGTAGGAAGAAACGGGCTGGCGCGATGGCGAGGTAGAGGAATTGCGCCTTGCCAGCGAACGCCGCGAGTTGTCTGGCGTCCAGCCAACAAGCGGTGGTCGCTGCGCGGCCGAGTAACGCAGAAACCTATTTGGCAAGGGCTTGTAGCTTGTCGGCCGGGGCTCGAAATTCGCCGGTCAGGAGGTCGACTGTCATGCCGAGGTGGGTGCCCACCTGTGTGGGCTGCCACATGCCTTTGTCGGCGGGGTTGCGCTGAAGGCCGAGCCGTTGTAGCAGGGACTCGATGTTGTTGCGTAGCAGTAGCGCTGCCTCGTATGAGCTGGCCATGAATAGGAAGTCGTCCATGTACGGTAGCAGACGTACGCCGCGCCATCGGACGTTGCGGAGAAAACGTCGAGACGGTTGGTATGGCGTCGCGGAGTTGGTTTTCATCGGTGTAGGCGCTCGTTGCAGGTAGTTTGTGAACGCCTGTGTGAAATTGCAGAAATAGTAGGCGGACCCCGACCAGCCCATCGGGAGGCATGCGAGGCGCCACAGCTCGCCGCGGTAGTTGACCGTGAAAAAGTCGCGGTCTTCTTCTCGGATGCCGAGCGTGTAGTAGCCGTCCGCGAGGTCGAGGTAGATGAAGTAGTCGCCCGGGCGGGACAGGTGGCGTAAGTGTTTGAGGGTCTCGCACGACATCTTGAATTCCGCGCATTAGCTGTTCAGCTCGCGGAGGTCGATGATGAGACGCCATTTGTTGACACCGGGGTTTGGAACGAGGAACATGCGGGAGACGTAGCGGGGGTTGTTGGAGCGCTCCTAGGCTCCGCACGCTTCGAAGCGTGGGAGTTTTGTGGCTAGGAAGTCAAGTTGAGGCTGTGTTGCGTCCTTCATGGAGACTCCGTGGTTGAAAGGTCGGAAACGTAGGCCGTTTTTGAACCTGACCCGCACAACATGGCGGATCCATCTCACGACTTGACCGCTCGCGCCGATATGCTCCCACTCCCGCCATCTTAGCCGCACGCGGTGATGCATGTAGTTGAATGACGGGGAGCAGGAATCGGCGCGGCGGGCCACACCAACATTTCTTTGTGGTGGGTTTCCCCCCGTCGGTGGGTTTAGTTCCGGCCGCCGCTGCCGCTGCTGTTGCTGCCGCTGCGGCCTTGCGCTTGTCGGCGGCTGCCTTCTCAGCCTTGGCGTCTTGTCCGGGTGGCTTGTCCGGCGTGACTCTCGCGAATGCTGCCCTAGCAGCTGCTTTGCTGGCTGCATGTAGGCTGACTTCGAGGGTCCGATCGACGAACGCTTGGCGTAGCTCGTCCAGTGCGCTCGAGACCGCGGTAGGGCGTGGGCGGCAGAAATGTTCGTGGGCAAGTTCGGCGAACACTCGGCCCGAATCCGAGCTCGTTTGTCCGCCCTTGGTGAGGCGGAGGAAGCCCAGTCGAGTACGGACGGCCTCCTCCGTCGTTGTGTGGGTGCGATAACCCGCTCGGATGAGGGCAACGGCCGCCGCATGCTCCGCTGGTAGAGGAGGTCCGGTTGACAGCGTGTCCAAAGCCTCGCTGATTGCCGCGTTGGCGCAGCTGTCGAAGAAGGCATAGCACCCGATGTGGAGGTACTCGTCGTACCCCGCTTGACATTTTATGTCGTTGAGGAAGCGGGCGGTATCGTCCGTTAGTGTCCAAAGGCGAGGTTCGTCGATGTCGCGAGGGGGTTGCTCCAAACCGGATGGAATGATTTTACCGTATGCGGCAAAATCGACGAACTCGGGCTCGTGGAGCTCGGAGTCGCCGTTTAGCATGTCGATAGGCGGCTCAAGGGCTGCCTTACCACCCTCAGTCGCAATGTCGCGTCAGGGGGAATGGACTGCCGTTGATTCGGAAGCACGGTGGGGCCGGTCAATCGTTCGAGCTGGGCTAGTAAGGCGGTGTTAGACGCCTGAATCTGCTCAGCCAATCGGAGTTCGAGTGCCGGTACCGCGGTTTGAATCTGTTCGGAAGTACGCCGTTCGATTGCCGAGGGGAGAGTGTCGACTCCGGGAGCGGAGGACGACGGCTCAGGTTGCATGTTGTTAGACGGCGACTTAGAACGGGGGGAAGTGTCTCGTAACGCTCGAGTGCGCATGAGACGATGTAAACTGACACCATGCTCGACTACGAGAGTCGAGACTGCAATTGCGCGAGCCGGATGGGCGAGCGCAAAGCAGAGAGTGCCAGTGCTCGGGGGTTGCACCGGCTTAAGGGGCTGCCGCTAGCTAGTGCTGTTGGGGGCTGAGAGAAAACCGGGTGGGTGGGTTTGCGTGAGCGATAGCTCTCGCAAAAGGCAGAAGGTGGACACACAATCGCTGCTGGTGTGTTATATAGGGTGCGGACATTTTACTGTCCGTGCGCGCTTGGGCGCTTGAACCGTTAGGGAGATGTAGCGTCGGAGGTAACGCATGTAACGGAGGTAACGCCGGTTACTTCGTAATTTAGCCATGTAATTCAAACCTCTATATTACTAATATGACCATTTAAGCTGTGTTGGGGCTCACTTATGCCATCTGTCGCCGACTGGCGTGTAACGTTGGGTGGGGGCCCGCCAGGGGTCATCCACCCAAAGAGTTGCCAAGCTCCCGGGCACGGGAGCACTGTTGGGTCGATGTAGTCGAGGACTACGTCCGACTCTCGTGCCCAACCGCCGAAGAACTTGATCTTCTGCATTGGGGTACCGATATTGTACGCAGCAGTAGCTGCACCCTTTCGGAGGGAGTGCGAAGTCCACGCGAAACCGTCCGGAGGTTGTTCGTGTACTGCACGAAGTACGCGTTGTAGCCAAGCTGTCAGGGTGTCCGCAGTCCAGTTTGTCGTAGGCTCGCGTATACTAATGGCCCATCGTCTGTCCGGTATCTTTCCGGCGGAGAACCTGGTACGGGCAGCGTCGAAGTACTGTAGTAGTTCCGCGATGTCCGGGTGAGCCGAGGCCGGTAGTTCACATAGGAGTTTTCGCTCCGTGGAAGTACCCCGTTGACCTTTTCTCGTTCCGTGGTATAGGAGGATTCCGCCGGTCGGAGTACACAACAGGTCTCCAGACCGGCACTCAACTCCCGCTCCACCTCGACAAAAAAATGCGGCCAGTAGCACCGTCGCTAGACACGCTCGGAACAGCAGAATGAGGTCTGCTTGAGTCTGAGTCCACGTGTCTGTCAGCTGTGTGCGGAGGTCCTTGGCCAGGCGTAGCGATGATACAAGAATCCGGGCTGGGAGGTACATGCGTGTGCGGCTGGGCTGGAGGGAAACTTGGGACGCTGCGAGACCCCGCCGGACCTTGGCGACCAAATCGCCTTGTGCGACTGGTTCTGCGCCGTGGTCTTTGAAAAACCCGTTTACGGCTGAAAGGTAAGGCTGTAGACTAGTAGCCTTAATGGTGCCACGTTCTCCGATCCATGCAATGTAGCGGGCCATGGTAGCAGTTGTTGCTGCCAGCGGCGGTAGGCCTTGCTCCTCGCAGAACTGGAAGTAAGGCTTGATTGCGCTGTTGTACGTGTCGGACGTGCTTTTCGCCCAAGCGGCGGTCAGTAAGTCGAGCGTTTTTGCTCCAAGGCTGTCAGTGCCCAGTAGGCGTTGCATGTAGGGGCGCATCGAGGCGGCCCATGGGTTGTTGCAGCCTGCCACCTCCACCTTGTAGCGGACCTTTGCTGGTCTGGTGGGGTAGGCTTGGACTGCTGGTCTGATGTGCCGTGTGTTGAACAGGGTCAGGGTAGCACTGACAGCGCCCCGGCGGAGGTACAACCATGCCGGGAGGGAATCCGGAATACAGTGACGGGCCAATGAGGCTTGCCGACTGTACCGCGTCCGTGCCGCCGCCCGGGACGGAACAAGTGAGGTCGGGCCGGAAGGACCGTCTCGTGGCACGCCAATTCGGTAAGGGCATGATGCCACGCTTTCCCTTGCCACCGGGGGGCGACCACCGTGGCTGCTGCGCCGCTCTGCTGTAGTTTTTGGGCGAGGTCGGGTAGCAGGGGCCATGGCGGGTTGCACCAGTTGTTTTCTGCTTTCCAATTCGCATCGGCGAGGTGAAGGGCGTCCACGGCTTCGTAATGTGCTGCTTTTCGTCTTGTATTCCCCAGAAGCCGCGCGCTTCGAGTCTGCCGTTCAGGACTGCCCCCCAACCATATCCCGAACTGTCGCAATGTATGTACGCTGACTCGACCGGGCGGTGTATGTTCTTGCTGTTGGCGTGGCTGGGTACTTGTGTCCACCACTGTAGATCTCGACTGAGCTGCGGAGAGAGGCGGACGCGGCCTCCCCACTTGTCGCCTAGTACGGAGTGCAGTTCGCGTAGGAAGAATCTCGCCGCCGGGATAGCAAGAAAAAGGTAATGCACCTGACCCGCGAATGACTGTAGTTCCTTGACAGGTAGCCATCTGCAGTTTCGGGTTGCACGTTGCGGTAGGTGACGAGCTTGTCTTGCGAGCTTCTGTAGCTTTTCCACCGGGGCGAAGAAGTAACATGTAGCTGTGTCGATGTCGATGCCCAGGTGGTGGCCGTATTGCGTCGGCTCCCAAAAACCCTTGGAGGGGTGGAGGAGAAGGCCGAGATTGGTGAGGAGGCGGTCGACGCGCTGCCGGAGCGAGAGAGCGAGAGCACGAGTGGCGGCGAAGAGGAGGAAGTCGTCCACATAAGGTAAGATTTTGGCTCCGCGCCACCGCGTGTGTCGGAGGAAGCGCTTGCTCGGTCTGTCGCTGTCGGGTTGTGTAGGCTTCCCGTGATGTGTCGTAAACCCACCGGGGTCTGGTTGTCGGAGGTGTCGTACGAGTGTGTCCGTAAAAGCGCAGAAGTGGTAAGGGCTGAGCGACTATCCCATCGGGAGGCCAGCTAGTCGGTACAGCTGGCCGCGAACGTTTACTATTAGGAAGTCGCGTTGCTCTGGCACGATGCCCAGCGCGTAGAACCCGTCTTTTAGGTCGAACGATAACATGTAGTCGCCCTTTCGAGTCAGATGACGAACGCCTAGCAAAGACTCCATCCGTAGTCGCTTTCTGACGCAGAAGTTGTTCACGTGTTGTAGGTCGACGATAAATCGCCACTGATTGTTGCCGGGCTTGGCGACTAAGAAGAGTCTTGATACGTACTTGCTGCATGTGGTGCGTTCCCAGGCTCCCGTCTCCACGAAGCGCGCGAGCTCGGCCTCGACAAAGGTGAGCTACTCGGGGGTAGCGTCCAGCAGTGAGGTGCCTTGGTTGAACGGGGGTGGGGGTCGGTTGTTAAGGAAGGGAATAGTAACGCCCTCCCGGATCCACCGTAAGACTTGTCCGCTCGCGCCGATATCTTTCTAGGCTTGCCAGTCTCGCCGCACGCGATGACGCATGTAGTTTGAATCTGGGTTGCATGAATCGGCGCGGCGGGTCTATTGAACCATGCAAACACAAATTGAAATTGAAATTGAAATTGTTTACAACATGTACCGTATGCGCCGGTTTTTCACCAAAAGCCGGATGCGTCGGCTGCTGTCTCTGGGCCCTCCCAACTATGCCATACAGGGAACTTACAAGTCAGGGCTAGACCGTTAACCACCTAATCCAACCTCTCCAAGGGTGTTCGGGGGTTTTACTCCCCCCCGGGGAGGGTGCAAGTAGAGGCGAAGGTTGTGGGCAGTCAGGGTCGTGCGTGGAGGTAATGTGCGGATGCGCGGCGGGAGGTAGTGCGGGACTTGATGCGGTATATGCGTAGGAGGTGATGCAGCCATTGGACAGTATGCGTATGGAGTTGTGTAAGGATGCGAGATGTGTCGAGGCGGACTTTGGAGACGAGTTTATCCGGAGGGTCGGTGCGGGCGGTGAGAAGGGAGGTGAGACTCGTGATGGTTGAGGAGTGCGGTGTACCTGTGCGGCTCATGACGATGGGGAGGATATCGACCATTGTGCCTGGCCAGTGGTTTGTGATGGCGTTCGCAAGGGGTGTGTATTTGGCGCGTATATGGTCAGCAGTGTGAGAGAGGTTATTGTCTGTGCAGTACTTCCATTCTCCTATCTGAATCTTTTTTATGGGTGCGTACCGTCGGCGACCGTTGGAGTGACCAACGAATCTGGGTTCGAGGATGCGGATGAAGTCAGGTTTGTGTGCTGGGGGATGAAGCACGGGGGGGAGAATCTCAGGGGGGAGGACGGCGGGGCATGAGGTTAGGGAGTCATGCGAGAGACCTTCGTCAGCAGCAACAAGGCGGGTGGGCATGTGGGTGGGGTGAGGAGGGTGGCAGTCGAGTGGGGTGAGGGCAGGGGTGGGGGTATCAAACGATTTTATGGGTTTGTTACCGAAGTCTGCGGTGATGGTTTCCCAGCGTCCTCCGTTGTGGCGTTCCAGTAGGGAGAGCAGGAGTTGTAGAGCGCTGTTGTGACGGTCCTGTCTTAGACCATACATTGAGGGGCAGTTACCGTCCATGTGGCCGTTGCTAGTGAATTGGCCACATAGGGGGCAGCGCAGGGTGGGGTTGTGAGTAAGTAGGCGGGTGTTATGGACACCCCACATGAATTATTGTTTGTGTGTGAACTGTATATTTGTGAGAGTTGAGTGTTTTTTGTGGTAAGAAAAGTCGGCGCCGTCCGACGCGGCGCGGGCGAGGAGGGCTCCGTGTTTGGTTGTTTGCGAGAGAGGGGTGTGTGTGTGTGTGTTGTGCTGTATTTGTGTGCGTCGGATTTGAGGTTGGTGTATCTGTAGGGAGTGGGGTCCCCTAAGGTTTGTGGGATGAGGGTGTATGGCCATGTCCAGTGGCCTATCGTGACTTCTGAAGCGGTGGTGTATGTAGTATCGGGTGGGTGGCCATCCGCTACTTGGTTGGCGAGGGTGTCTGCGAGGTCGTTGCCGACGGAGTGGTTGTGGGCTTTTATTTTACCGAGGTGTGTACGGATGCCTGCTTCGCATCGGGTTTTAAGGGTGTGTGTGATAGATATGAGGGTGTCGCGGTGAATGTTATGGCGGTAAGCGGAAGGGCAGATTAAGTAACCTTGAATAAGGCGGAGGGAGCACGCACTGTCTGTGAGGAGGTGGGTGCGGCCAAGTTGGAGGCCTATATCTATGCCAGCTAGTTCAGCACGATTTATTGTATGTGTGGGAGGGGTAGAGGTCACCAGGATTTTGATATAGGTGTCCGAGGCGGGGTGGGTAGCTGCTGCTCCGAGGGGGGTCGAGCCGCCTTTTTTCGAGCCGTCTCTGTAGACAAAGTCCTGCCAGTTCCAAGCATGGGTGCCTCTAGTGGGGGGGTACGTTAGATGTACGCGGTCCGGGAGGGGGTATGTGAGGGGGTGAAATGGGTTTGGGGGGCGGTGGTATATACATGCTGAGTGGGGTGAGTAGGTGTCAAAGAGGTGTGGAGGAGGGGGGGTGATGATAGGGTTGGGGAGGTTTGTGTCGTATATTGATTCGAGAGTAATGTGAAGTGCGGTCATGGCTGTGGGTGATGGGAGGGTGGAGAGTGCGAGGGGGTATATGTCTACCATCCATCGTGTGCCGAAAGGGGTGGGGGTGGGGTTGCCGGTGTGTTGGTCGGGGGGTAGGAATATGGTTGCGTCGTTGGGGAGAGTGTAAAGGTGGTGGGTGTATGGGGAGTTGATGTATTTGGAGTGGCGGTAAGGCGTATGTTCCCACCGGGGGAGGATGAGGATGGTTGCGCTGGGTGTGTGAGGGGCTGTGAGGTGTGCGCTGGTGATTGCGTGTTCCATGGCTCGTCTCATGCATTCGTGGTCGTATTCGGGGTTGATTATGTTGTTGCCTTGCCATGTGTGCGGGGCATTGCTGCCGCTAGATGAGAAGACTATATCTTCGGGGTAGAGGGAGTGGTATGTGTGGGAGTGAAGGGATTTATTGAGGGGGTCGGAGTAGAGTTCTGTCTGGATGCGGAATGTGTGACGGAGAGCTGTGAGGAGGTCTTCTCTAGTGGCCCATCTATTACGAGTGGTGGTGGCGGGTGTGGGTGAGTGGATTTCTGATCGGGAGCCCATGCGGGTGAGGAGGTGGTAGACCTCCTCTTCAAACGTAAGATGAGAGAGGTCGGGGCGGAAGAGTTGGTAGAGGTGGCGGACGCGGGGGCCGTTAAGGGTGGTGACCGCGCGGCCGTTGGGAGTGCAGAGTATGGTGGTGTCGTGGAGTGAAGGGTGAGCGTGGATAGCGAATTTGCCGGTGGGTAGCATGTCAAGGTCGGGGTTGATGGGGTCATGGTTGAATGTGATGTGGGGGTGTGACCATGGAGGGGGTCCGGGGTCCGGCAGAATGGGTGTGGTGGAGGGGGACATAGCCTGAGTTAAATGCGGTGAGTGCGGTGGGGCCTGAGGGGGTCTCACTGATGGTGTCGTGGAGTTGTAGGCATGGGGCCCACTGCACTTCGTAGAGGTGGGTGAGGTCGTGGTGTTGGCCGCGAGCGCACCATTCGCATTCCCATGTGGCGGGGGCCCTGAGCAGGGCGACACTGGGAGTGTATGGCAAAGTGCGGGCATGTGCAGCAGGTGGAGGGAGGGTTCTGTGTGTAGGGGTTCGTGGCAGATGGAGCAGGCAGAGGGGGAGGGGGAGGGGAGGCATACCGATGTGGGAGTGGAGGAGATGAGGCGGAAGGCCGGTCGTCGAGTTGTAGCTGAATGTCCCATTCCGTGAGGTGTTCCGGGGCCCATTCAACCATGTATTGTGTTTGGCCGTATTCGGTGTCTTTGTGTTTGGAAATGATGCGTGTTGCAGGGGGGGGTAGTGGTGGTCGGAGGGGGTGAGGTAATCTGTGTCTAGGTGTGTGATGGGTGCTATGGGGGTGGGGTGATTGGCGCGGTGGGTGTAGATGCCTGATTGGAGGGTGGGGGGTGTGCGGGGGAGGTGAGGGGGAGAGGAGGGGAGTCCACGAGGGGATGTATAGTGGTGGGGGGGGAAGCCTGGTTGGTATGGAGGTTCGTGATGGGGAGGCGGTTGTGGATCGTATCGAGGGGTTCAGTGAGGATTGCTGCGAGGAGGCGGATGGGAAACTGAGAGTGGGATGATGGACCCCGTGAGTGTGGTGATGGATTTGCATGATTTGAGGATGAGGGAGGATGCGGTGGCTCTGAGGAGGACTTGTGGCCTCGTGGTGATGTTATTTTTCCAGAGGGGGGTGAGGCGGGGGAGTAGGGAGGCATGTGTTTTGCGGGGAGAGAAATCGCAGTAAGCTTGTTTATATGTGTGAGGGTCGGTGATGTCTGTGGCTTTGTCACGGAGTGAGGCGAGGAGGGTGTTGTCTTGAGTGGTGAAGTGGGCACGGATTGTGGACGCGATGGGGTTGGTGAGGGAGAGTGGGGGGATGTTGTGGAATAGGGTGCCCGCATCTCGTTGAGCGCGGACTAAGCACTTTAGTGTGGGTGGAGTGTGACAGGTTGTCATGATGGATTCAGAGGGCCAGTGGGAGTACGTTGTGGATAGGGTGCGTATGTGTGCCCGGGCCATGTGGCCTCTTTATCCTGAGTTGTTCATGATTTTGTGTAAATGACAAACTGTGAGTTGTGCGGCGTGTGCTTTGAGGGAGGGGAGTCCGTATCCTAGGTCTGTAGTAGGGCGGTGGAGGGCGGTGCGGGGAAGACTACGTACCGATGAGACGGCGGAGCGGAGTGCGCGGCAGATTTGGCCCTCGAGAGCGTCGAGTTGGGAGTCGGTGAAGAGGCCGAGCTGGAGAGTGAAATGCTTTCCGATGAGGAGACCACGGATGACCCTGATTCTGCGGGATTGAGTTAGTGGCGAAGTGGAAAGGGCGGTGATGAGGGATGCAATGGTACGTTTGAGTTCTTGCCAGTGTTTGGTGAAGTTGAGGGAGGTGTTCAGTTCTACCCCTTGGACGCGGTATGTGTCCTTGGGGCCAATGGAGGGGATGGGGGCCGGTGTGGAGTTGAGGGAGATGAACTGGGATTGCAGGCGGGATGCGAGGAGGGTTGTGTTGGCGCGGTTGAGGGCGTTGCCTGTACGCCAGAGGGCGCCGGTGATGCAGCATTTGCGGATGTTGACCGTCATGCCGGTGTAGGCGCTGAAGAGGGAGAGTTTTCTTAGCTGGATGGTCATGTTGGGGGTCGAGCCCGTGGCGAGGCTGAGGTCGTCCGCGAAGCCGTGTCCCGGGTAGGTGGCTGTGGGTTCTGTGGGGTCAGCGTTAGTGGCGGGGGGGCCGGGGCGGTAGCCCCGGCTTCCCACTGTGAGCCAGCGAAGGAAAGGTTCAAGGAAGAGGGTGAATAGGAAGGGGGAGAGGGTGTCGCCCTGGAGGGTTCCGCGACTGATGTCGATGGAAGGGGTGGGGCCGTGGGGAGTAATATATGCTGTGGTAGAGACCCCGTATAGGTGTTCGCATGTGTCGACAAAGGTTGGGGGCATACCGAGTTGACGCATGTGTTTGAACATGATGCGGTGGTCCGTGGCGTTAAAGACACCTGTGAAGTCCGCGTACATGATGTAGATGTCTTTGCTGTGGAGTTTCGCATCCTCCATCGTCGTAATGAGGGAGGATAGGGCGTCGTGGATGCTGCGGTGTTGTCGGAAGCCGTCCTGTTGGTCGCTGAGAATGCCGTGGGTTTCGGCGTATTTCGAGCCTGCATCTTTGATTAGTGCTGTTCAGAGTTTAAGGAGGTTGTTCATGAGGGCGATAGGGCGGTAGTTATCGAGGAGGGAAGGGTCGCCTTTTTTATGTAGGAGGCATGTTGTGCTGTGGCACCAGTCAGGAGGGGTGTAGGATTTGTGGGCGAGGAGGGAGAGGAGAGAGAAGAGGGCGGAGCGGGTCGCCGGGGGCAGGAATTTAATTATTTCATTGGGGATACCGTCGGGGCCGGGGGCTTTGCCGGTGCCTAGGGAGTTGATGGTTTTATCGAAGGTGTCCCCAATGTAATCATGTCGGCAAGGGTGAGAGAGGGGTCTCCGCGGGGTTCGATGGTGAAGTTGTCGGGGTTGTCCTGGAGTTCCCATGGGGGGGTGGGGAGTTCGGGGGGAGTGGCTCGGTCGAGTTCGCGAGCGAAGTGAGAGTGCACGGCGTCAATAACGGCTGAGGGGGAGGATGCGGTAGTGTTATCGGGTTTGGTAATGCGGTGGAGGGTGGAGGTGGTGCCGGCGGGGGGTAGGAGGCCACTCTTAATTTTTAATCGGCGGTGAGATTGTTTGGGGCAGGTGGCATAGGCTTTGTTGGCTCGAGTTTTTATTTTATTAATCCTATCTGTGGTGGTGGTGTGAAGTAGGTGGCGGATGCGTGCTTGGCATTGTTGTTTGATGGCGTCAGGGGAGAGATATTCGGTTGTGTTTAATAGGGTTTGGGCGATGTGGAGAGGGCCTTTGTGTTTGCTGCATTTACGGAGAGTAAGTATTTGAGTTCGTGTTTTTTTAGTGAGCCAAGTGGGGGTGTAGGTGTCTTGGGTTGGGCGTGGTTTGTTGTCGGGGAGGAGGGGCCAGATTGTGGCTGCGTGGTCCATGTGGCGGGAGAGGAGTGTGGTGAATTGTGAGGCTAGGGTGTCAAGGGTGTCTGGGGTGGCCGAGGTGTGTGAGGTGTTAAGAATATCTGCGTGGAGGGTTGCCGTTTGGTTGATGAGGTCTGGGGTGCTGGATTGGTATGATGTGATGTGGTCTGGTGTGAGTGGAAGGCGAAAGGTGAGTTTGCGCGTCGTGTGATGTGTGTTGGGGTGGGTGTGGGTAGAGGGGGGTGTGCAATTAGCGAGAAAGGAGCGGGAATGACAAGGTGGATAGCAGAGTGGTCGGTGAAGTGGGAGAGAGAGGGGTATATCGAGCAGGAGGACGGTGGGAGGGTAGTGGGCGAAGGAGGGGTGGTGAGCCAGTGGTCAAGGCAGCCCCCACTTCGGGGGAAGGTAGGAATGGGGTCGTGGAGGGGGTGTAGGTGGGATTTGAGGAGGGAGGTGAGAGCAGGGTGTCCTGTACCTGGATGGGTGGTGGATTGGAAGTCTCCTCCCCAGAGGGTGCGGTGTTGGGGGTGGTCGTCCGCTAGTCGGAGGCCCCAAGCCGCGACTTCTGCGTAGAGGCGGGTCAGGCGGGGGGCGTGGAGTTGGGGCATATATGTGCCGATGAGGAGGTAGGGGTTGCTTGAGTGGGGAACGATTTTTAGTCCGGCTATATGGGGGATGAGGTGGGAGGGCGGGGTTAGGACAGTGGCGGACTGGAATGAGGCGCGGCGGACCGCGAAGAGAACGCCTGCGTTGGGTAGGGGCACATTTGAGTAGCAGGGTCGGGAGCTTTTGAGGTGGTAATGTGGGAGGGCCGTGCGCCAGCGGGATTTGTGGGTGTCGTGGTTGGTTTCGGTGAGGATTAAGACGTCTGAATGGTGGGAGGTAGAGAGGTGTTCAACGTCCATGATGGAGGTGTGCAGGCCGCGGGTGTTGAGGGTGATGAAGTGTAGGGGTTGGGAGGTGTGGTGTGGCAGGATAGGGGAGGGGACGGGGGGGGGTAGCGCAAGGGGGGGCGTCCGAGGGGTTGTCGTCGGGTGGGGGTCGTGCGGGTGGGCGGAGTGGAGAAGGGTAGGGGAGAGGTGGTGGATGAGGCGAGAGGTGGGGCGGAAAGGGAGAGGGGAGGGTGGGGGAGATGTGGGGGGGGGTTCGCGATGAGTAGTTGCTTGGGTGGGGCTTCGAAGCAGGCGGGGGGGGAGAGAGGGTTGGGGG
>JAPMLY010000076.1:0-87500 GCA_026401115.1 Tetraselmis chui
TAGTCTGATTTCCCGAGACAAACAAGCCGCGTCGCTAGTATGTTCAGACCGTTACGAGAACCCTAGCACATGGCACGATAACCAAGCGAGAGCATGTGCAAGCAACCTAAGTTGGAGCTATTCATGCCTAGTGCAATAGAGGGAGGTGAGAGAACCATTTTAAGGATTCATTTGTTCATTTATAATCTATTGTTAAACACTAAACACTCAGACATCTTTCCAATCACCCTTCCATATGCACTTCCACCTGCATAAGCATCAACAAGCAAAAATACATATCAGATTTGTGTCTATTGTTACCTCTCTAAATGCTAATTGTCATAGTAGTTTCGGAGCGTTTCATATCTACATACGCTTTCGGTGTTGCTTGAACTCATTCGACGCTGATTGATTAATTTGGCATGGTTTTTGTTGGACCAGGTAACTACCTTGTGGTCGTACTACATATCTGAGGTTCCAAAGCTTTTAAAATTAAACTCGTGTTACAACGTGAACTCCGTTATGGTAGAACTTGGTTTCTTGCCGGTTCGATTTCGCCTAACGTCGCCGTTCACGAGTTGTTTGAAGAACATGGCCATACTTTGACCGTCGATGATTTGACGTTGTTGAGTAACAACCCTGCACGAGTTCCATTACATAATGGCAAGCACGAGCTCGTTTAAGTTTTTGCGGCGTTTGTTCCATTTCCTTACGTCACCGCTAACCTACGTACCCGGGCTAAAATCAGTCAAGCCGTGACTACTCAGTCGACCATTAATCCCGATGGCTCTTACGTCGTTCGGTCTACAATCGACATTGATTAGCTTACTCTTATGCCTTCTACGATTGAGTTACTTAAAGATACGTAACGTAAGATCGAACTGTTACATTTTGATTACGTTGCTAAGTGGGGAGCTTTCGAGGCGATGTGATTTCTAACTAGCTTTTTTCCCACGATGAAACTTCGTTACGGAGGCAACTCTTCTTCGTCACCCGATTTACGCCTGCCGACTATGGTCATGTGTGGATGTTAATTAAGGGCTACATTAATCATCTATGTGAAGAGACGCCTATTGGTTTACGCATGGGAGTTCCGGCCCCAACAACTAAGTTTGTTGGTCTGAGAGTGACATTGACTGAGACGCAACGTAAAGCTGCAATTAATGCCCCTTACCAATCAAGACAAGACGCACGTAAGGTGGAGGATTGGTTGGAGATGCAGCCTCAACGTTTCGCCATGCTCGGCATCAAACCCGATTCGTACAACGCCGTTGTGTGGGTTACGTCACAGTTTTTTGGACCCTTGAATAGTTGGTGGCTCAACCGTAAGCAACGGGATTCCATTCCCGATATGTTCGACTCTTTGGTAACGGATATTCGTAAGACGTCCGTGCTGCCTAACATTAGGGATGACGCGATTAACGCCATGCTTGGACTTGCGCAAGGCTCCCTGGGTTACGCCAACTACACTCAGTTGTTCAACGACTTTTTACGGAGGTCTCGACAGCCTCTTACGGACGACTTACAGTGCATTTGCTTCATCAGTGGCCTTGCGAATTTTCGGCTACGTACCCATGCTAAGTCTCATCGCCCTCAACAGAAAGATTATAACATGCCCATGGTTGAGGTACAAAATTTACTTAATGACCTCGTGACCGACTTGCCACATTTGGGCCGTGCAAGGAGCGCACAAACCTTGCCTGACAACCCATGACGTAGTCGAGTTACTAAGAAGTCTTCCTTTGAGGCACTAACTTCATCGACGCGAAGGATCTGGCTTTGCTTGAGGTCGTGGTCGTCGTGGCAATCGTGGAGGCCGTTGCCGATCTTCTTCAAGCAATGGCCGAAAGCCATCGCTTGAGCTCAAACGCCTCAAGAGTGTAAAAGACACCTAGAGGAGGAACTGTGCTTCTAGTGAGACAAGGAGGGACACCGTGTCTTCCAATGCCCATAAGTGAAGGGCAAGGAGCCAATCGACACGTCTAGCAAGCAAAAACGATGGAGGCATGTCGGCTCTTCGGACGAACTAGAGCAATTGACTACATCTACTACTCTTCCTGACACACTATTAGCTATAGATGTGCAAGTTTCAACTTCGCCGCCTCCACATACTTCAGCATCGACACCAAATAAATCAATAGCTTGTCGCCGTCGTCAAAACAAGCAGAGAAATAGTCGTAAACATGTAACAACCAGACGTCCGATTGATTGGTTGACTCTGTCTTCGATCACATGCAGGCACGATTTGACTTCTCTTTGGAAGGCCATGAAGACGATGGAGATCTTAATTCGCACGGTGACTTACCTCACTGTTCGTTGAGTGACTCAGTCGTGGAGAGAGACATGCGTGGAGAGCGTGTGCTCTTCAATTCACCCTGGGAGTTTGTAGAACATATGGCATGCCACTTCGAGAGTTTGTAGACGTACAACTCCCGCTACTACGATGGATGTATTTCTTCCTAAGTGGACTAAGCTCAACACCATCACTCGTCACTAGAAACTGTAGATCCATGCAAGGACGCGGTTGTTTATTCGTCAATCGGTTGCAAACCCGACTCAATAGGAGGTTGTCGCGTCTACTCCATGGCCCGTTCAACTTTGGTTAGTTGACGCTGATTGTGTTTTTTACGATTCAGCCCCGACTACAAGTCCTAATCTACCTACGTCGGTACAAGTACCACTATACGACCTTCCAACTTCCATCGCTACGCTACGACAATTTTCTTTGGACTCTACCGCCATGCTGACTAGCCTCACCGAAGCTCGCCCCTTGGTTCGAGTATAGATAAACGTGAAATCTCCTAATGGCGGACTGTTAGAACTAGCATTGCATTACCTAGTGCTTATGTACAAGGTAGCTAGTCCTTATCCTAGTACTTAGTGTTGTACTAGCAGCGGTACTCCATTTCCCCAATGTGGCGGTCGGCCGGCCCTGCCGGTGCCTTTGCCGGCTGCCATCTCTCTCTTCTCACTCCCTTTGTTCCAACAGGTTATGGGCCCCCTACAACGTTACCCGGGATAGTCACACCTCCGAAATACGGCAGCCCCAAGTAGGAGAAGAGCGTGCAACCTAGACACTCGCTATGAAGTCAACACCGACGCTAGCCGCCCAAGGTCCCCCGTGGCCGCCCTAGGCTAGCAGTACCGCCTCCGCCACCCAAGGAGAAGAGCGTGCAACCTGGATACTCGCTTGAACTACCACTACCGACACCAGCCGCCCATGGTCACATATGGCCGCCCTAGGTTGGTTGTCTACACCACCCTGCTCACAGCTCACCGATGCTATCGACCAGATATTGTTTCAAATCAAATTCAAACCGATTCGCGAAAATTCGGCCCGCGTGTACTTTAAATAGTACTGTTTTTGTTTTTCCCCAGGGAACGCCGCAACGCTCATGTGACAAAGCGAGGTTCTAACCTTGCCCACGGCGAAGTAGGGGAGTCGACACGATAGCGCCCGACTGCTCTTTTCGAGTGCCTACACGCTTGTTGACTTTTCCCCGTCCTCGCCGGTCGCTCTCATGCGATGGCTAATTCGCCCGTGGGCGGTTTTCCCGCTACATGTCAGACTAGTACATCAAGCAGTACATTTGGACCAGTTTATTGTCGGCAACTCGCCGGTAGCATCCCGTTCCTGTGAGCACTTGTAGCGTCACCTACCCGGCTTGAGATACCGCTACCCGAACAACGCCTACGACCAAGATGACTCCTTCCTTGAAGACAAGCAAGGGCGACGACAAGACCTAAGCTACCTTGAGGGGGAGTGTTAGAACTAGCATTGCATTACCTAGTGCTTATGTACAAGGTAGCTAGTCCATATCTTAGTACTTAGTGCTGTACTAATAGCGGGAATATATTTCCCCGTTAGTGGCGGTCGGCCGGCCCTGCCGGTGCCTTTGCCGGCCGCCATCTCTCTCTTCTCATTCCCTTTGTCCCCACTGCTGGCCCCCTAGCGGGGCCGGCTAGACATCCCGTGTAACCATTGCTTCCAAACTCCAACAGTTTATGGGCCCTCTATCTAGTTTCGAGCTTAGTCGACTGTGCTACGACACTTGACTTTGTGTCATAGGACTTCACAAGACATTTCTCTATGCCGACTCGCAAATCCTAGGTCAAAACAGCATTTCGACTAGCTAACGGCCAACGTGTGACGTCTTCAACAATCTGTGATATCACCTTCGAGCTCGCTCGTCATGAGTTTCACCGGGATTTTTACGTCTTACGTAATTTATGCGATGATGATATGATATTCGGTTAACCATGGCTGAACGACGAACAAGTCTCTCCACAATTCGGCACGACACGTGTTTTCACATTGATGGACGGTATAAAAATGGACACTCAACCGGAGGAGCGCGGGCCAAAATACCTATTGTGTTATCTTGAAAGGTTCAAAAGCTCTTGTGCAAGACGCGCCGAAGCACAGGACTTGACGCTAATTTTTACGTGATCCAAGTCGCGCGAGCAGCGGATCGGCCGTCGGAATTTCACACTAGAGAGGAGTTCAGTGGAACACAACGTGAGAACTTCCGGTTTTAATTTTACGATGACTTTCCGGAGTTACTGCAACCAATGGATTCACCGCATATAAGCCGACAATTGGATCACCCAATCGATCCTATAGGCCCCATAAAGCGCCGGCGTCTTAAGCGATTGTCGCGTGCGGAGCGCGCTGAACTTAACCGACAGCTCAAAGACGCAATGGAGGCTGGCTTGATTCGCCCGAGCCAATGTGAGCTCGGCTCACCGATCCTTTTGTACGTAAGTAGGTTGATGGCTCGCTGCGACTCTGCATTGACTACCGTGGACTTAACGAGGTTACGCGTAAGGACGCTTGCCCGCTTTCGCGTGTGGACGACACCCTCGATTAGCTGAAGGACGCCAACTTTTACACCCACCTCGACCTCGCGTCTTGCTTCTGGCAAGTTCGAGTGCGTGAGGAGGACAAGACTGCGTTTAAGACACATGGTGGTTTAATAGAGTGGGTCACCATCCCGTTCGGATTGTGCAATGCACCAACCATATTTCAACGGATGATGAATGTCAGCATGCGCGACTTTTTTCATATGTTCGTTACCGTCTACCTAGACGACGTCTATGTATACTATCGCACGTGGGATGAACACCCGAAGCACCTGCGTATTCTGCTACAACGCTTCACAGAAGAGGGCTTGAAGTTGTGTCATGAAAGGTGCTTCGTCGGTCTTCAAGAAATAGAGTACATGGGCTACACTGTGACATCTGGTAAATTGAAATTGAAATTGTATTACAACAAGTATCGGCAAATTGGACCGACTGCTTTCTAACGGCCATCAAGATTCTGTCATCTAGGACACTTAGAAGAACGATTGGGCCGGGTACTCTTCGACCATGTACACCTATCGACACACCTATCTGCAGTGTGCCGACGTTGCGCGGAGGTTAAAACTGTGATCAACCGCAGTAATCGGCATAGTCCCCCGCCTAGGAAATCAGAACAGAAATATTTTTGTAATCAAGGAAGATAGATCTAAAAATAAATCCACTTGTCAAGAAATGCAAAATAAAACTACTGCTCCACCTTCACGGCCCCCTCCCACCGAATCGGGGTGCCGACCGGCCTAGGCCGATCGGCGTTCGAGATGGTCGACGGGCCAACCTAATCTAGTAGCTCCCGCGCGACTTCGATCTTGCCGGAGAAATGAGGAGAAAGCTAGCGGCCCTCCTCACGCGGTTGCTCGTCGATCCCGCCGTCGCATCCCGCAAGCCCCGCCCCAAGATCGTAGTCGATCCTCCCGTCGTAACTTTTCCTCCTAGTCGCGGTCCCCCGTCACCTCGAGGGCAAGTTGGGGGGACCGAGACAGCCAGACACAAGAAGCTAGCGCTCGCGCCGCCGCGCCGAAAAATTTTCCCGGCCATTTCCCGGGCTTTCTATGTGTTGGTACCGGGATACATGTCTGGAAAATTCGGCAGCGATCGTACCCTCCACCCACCGTTTGCGCGTCCGTCGAGCACCCTTGTTTCGAGTGCGAGCCTCCGCGCTTATCCAGGCTCGCACTATCTAATGTTTGGTGTGCGTAGCGATAGTGCACGGTCGCAATGGCCGGATCCAAAAGGCTGCGAGTATGCGGAAATTATTCAAACCCTCCGTACCGGGTTTTCTGGCGGCGGCTGATCCTGCGGATCACCCCGCCGCTAGACCTCACCGCTCCTCCCGACGTAGCAGGCCTCCTCGTTGTTGTTGTCGTGCTGCCCCCTTTCGGCCGGCTTGACGTTAGCATGCTAGTCGACGTCGAGCGAGCGTGTATACCCTAGCGTTGCTTCCCGGCTTTCCGCCGCCATCTCTAACACCCTCAACCCACCGCTAATCTGTCCGCACCCCCCTTCACCACACACTCCAAAAAGTCTCTC
Source organism: Tetraselmis chui (assembly GCA_026401115.1). NCBI lineage: Eukaryota > Viridiplantae > Chlorophyta > Chlorodendrophyceae > Chlorodendrales > Chlorodendraceae > Tetraselmis > Tetraselmis chui. The sequence goes on from JAPMLY010000076.1 coordinate 6,370, forward strand.
CCCCCCCCCGAATAGGGCGATATCTCAGTAGTATCTAGTCTTGAGAAAAAAACATATCGGACGGCCCGAGCGGGAGATCTTGGCGCCGGTTGCGTACACATTTTTTTTTTAATCCTATGTACATGGCCTTTCCCGACAGCTGCGGATCGCGCGGATCGCACCGTCGGCCCTCGTCCCCTACCGTGCCAAGCCTAGCACGGCTTAGGGGTTTCCAGCGCCCACCGCGGCAAGGTGAGGGGATGCCTACAGGCATGCGAGCGCACCCCCTCCGAGGCCACCGCCGCTACGCCGCCGGCGGCGGGCTCCCTCACATAGTAAAATTTTAGTTTCGACGAAGATAGTTGAGGCCGTTGCAGACTGGCCACTGCGTACGACGCAAAAGAAAGTTCGTCGTTTTGTGCAATTCTGCAAACTTCTTCGCCTAATTTATTCACTGTTTTAGCGACCTTACTACGGCTCCATTGACGGACTTATTGCGGAACTCCTCCTAGCCACAAAGGTTACGCTGACGCTTGCATGTTTGGAAGCCTTCGAGACTCGTTTCGGCTCATTTCCGGCTCATTTCCGCTCATTTCAGCGCCATGTCTAATCCATCCGGAGGTCAGCTCGGACGCGATGTTCACCGTGGCTACAAATGCTTTGACAATGGGGGTTGCAACATGCATGTTGTCAAATCAAGGAGGAGGTCTTCAACTAGTCTCTTATTGGACGCGTAAGGTGAACCAAGATGTGCGCGGCAACACCTACTCAGCCTATGATTTGGAAGCTATGGCCGTTTGCGAAGCGGTTAATCATTGGAGGTGTTACCTTGAAGGGTGCTCTAAGTTCCTTGTCGTAGCCGACCACGACACACCGCGGCATATGCTTAGGCAACCGAACAACGGGTTGAACGAGCGGCAAGCACGTCACCTGCGGGACTTGCAACCGTTTGTGGGTTCAATGACGCTTGCGTACCGCAAGGGGGCCTTGAACTAAGCACATCTCTTGAGTCGGAGACCAAAATTCGTACCTCAAGCCACAATTCCATTGTTTTGGGATGGTGAGGTTCCGTCAGATCGAGCATTACGACGGAAGTTTTCCAGCCGCTATTAGAAAACGCGCAGTTACATATACTAATTATTAACGCGTTGCGGTTGAGCCCTGATTTCGTTGATCTTGTTGTCGAGGGATACTCCCAAGACTCGTTTTAGGGGGTCGAGGGTGAGTGGACAAGAGGCAGTCGGATAGAAACCAAAGTTGGTTGCTTTTGGAGTCTCAATCGCCTTTGTATTCCGCGGAACTCTGAGCTCCGACTGAGATTAATCTCTGAGTTGCACGACAACTCGTTAGCTGGCCACATAGGAGCTGTTGGCACTCTTGCTAAAGCCCTCGACAGATTCTGGTGGAAGCGAATTCACCAAGATGCGCTTGTAAGCGCTGCGTCGTATGTCGACGAGCAAAGAGTCAACCCCACATGGCTGCGACTCTTTACCCCTTACTTGTTCCACCCATACCGTGTCACACTGTGGGACCTGACTAGTTACACACTTAAAAGTGAGCAATGGCTTTGACCATGTGATGTTAATAGTGGTCGACTCGAATGGCCCATTCTCTGCTGTGTACAAAAAGCGTAAATGCATAGGAGACTTCAAGTTTGTTTTTACACGGAGTCTATAAATTGCATGAACTACCCCGAGAGCATGACAATGATCACGACCCAAAATTCGACAGCGGATTTTGGCAGATGCTTTGGAGAAGCCTTGGAACGCGGGTCGACATGTCTTCTAGCCGACCCCCATAGACGGATGGGCTAACGGAGCGCGCCAATAGGCGAATTTTGGATTTTTCTACAGAAGAGCCATTGGACTTGCTGTTCAACATGCGACCTTCGATTCCGGTTTCGCAAGACGATACAAAACGGTTAAGACTGTTACATGAGATTCATCCTATGGTACGTACGGTGTTGTAATTGCACAAGGATGAGTTGCAAGCTCGTTCAAAACCTTCGACAGCCCCGCACTTCGTTCGAGGAGGCAAGGTGTTAGTAGTCGTTACAACTAATATTTTCGTGCGAGGACAGCCTGACTGTAAGCTGTGTGATCGACATCTCGGACCTTTCACAATTGAGCAGCAAATTGAGAAACATATAGTTACACATAACGGCTGCCGGTGTTTCACGTCAACAATCTACGACCGTGCTCTACAGCTTCGTTGCGACATGATGTCAGTTTTTGTTGGTCCCAGGGGACGATGAGGAGTTCGACGTCTCCCACATCTCAGCGGTCTACATCAAGTCGTCAAGTGGACGGAGAGGCATGTATTCGCTATTCATGACGTACTTCCGCGATGACGACATTCAGCCTTTCTGGAACCGGTTGAACGAGGTCCATCGAACCACCACGTTGCAAGATTTCTTGGAGACGCCCCAATGGCACAAGTTTGCCAAGACTCAGACGTACGTCGACTTTATGCATGCTCACCCAACGCGCATTCCTGAGTCCCATAAATTGCTTCAGTAAAAGAGCCTAAAATATTGAGGTCAGCCTAGCGATTGGCATTAAGAAATGTCAAGAGGAGGAGGATATAAGTGTGACGAGTACAGTCGTGCAACAAAACATTGCCGGATATTGCACATGTACTCATTACAAACTTGATCCGTACTTTTCCATCGGAAGGACGCACAACGTGGGTACGACGCTGCTGCAATTTAGGTAAGGGTATCAATACGGATTGTAGTACCGGTATCTCCCGGTGCGTACATGTACGCACATTAAAGCTAACTAGCTACAAGACGCGCTGGTCTAATTTCCCGAGACACATGGCGCGCTAGTCTCACTTCCCGAGACTAAGGAGCCGCGTCGCTAGTATGTTCACACCGTTACGAGAACCCTAGCACATGGCACGAGAACCAAGCAAGAGCACGTGCATGCTAGCGAGGATGAAGCTATTCAGGCCTAATGCAGTAAAGGGATGTGACAGAACCATTCAACAACTCCTTTGTTCGTTTACAATCTATTGTTAAACACTAAACAGTCCGACCTCTTTCCAATCTCCCTTCCATTTGCACTTTCACCTGCAATAGCAAAAACAAGCAAGAACATATAAAATATTTGTATCCATTGTTACCTCTCTGAAGGCTACATGTCACACTCTCTCTCCCTCCCTCTCTTTACTCTCCCTCCCTCTCCTTATGTCCCTCCCTCTACTATGTACTCTCCCTCCCTCTCTACACTCTCCCCCCTTTCCTTCTCTCCCTCCTTCTCACTCTACCTTTCTCCCTCAGTCCTTCCTTCCCTCTCTTTTTCTCTCTCTCTCTCTCCCTCTCTCTCTCTCTCTCTCTCTCTCTCTTCAATCTCCATGTCCCATGTACCTTCTCCTTCCGTCCTCTCCCCGTAGTCTCTCTCTCTCTCTCTCTCCCCCCCTCTCTCTCTACTCCCACTTTCCCTTTCTCACCCTCTTCTCTCTCACTATGTCGTCTCTTCCTGTCTCTCCCTTATCTCTTCCCCTTTTCTTCCCTCTCATGCCATATAACACATCCTATCTTCTTCTTTTTCTCATCCATTCCTTTACGAAGTTTTGTAAGCACCTCCACGTCTCATGTTTCCTGGGAGCATAATTCCACCCGCCGCACCCCCCGCGCGCGTGACAGCGCGCCTTGCAGTACGGAGCGGCATTGATGCTTGTCTCCGCCAGCATCATATGACGTCCGTTCTTTCGCGGATGGTGGCTAAGTTCATATAAGAACCGGCCTTAAACTGTGTACAGGTAAGAGTAACTGTACCAGCAAAACGTCCGTGCAAGGATGAAGGCATATTATTTCGGCTCAGCGTAGACGAGTGTCCGCTGCTGCCGAAAGCGACTGTTACTTTTACCAAGGCGACCCCTGGGTTAGCGGGCCCCAGCTAATGTTATCCGAGGTTACCTTTACCACAGCAAATTCCAATATTTTATCAGAAGGAAATAAGATATGGCGCTCGCCCGTTCGACTCGCGCCGGCCCGCCCGACAGCCGACGTTTCAAGTTTGGCAGAAGCAAGCGAAGGGGCTCAGTATCGATGCGCGCTTTCCATGCCGTATCGGCAAGTTACGCAAACGGTGCTACAACTGTCTCTCCACCGCGGTCATGCACGGCCGCAGCAGTAGACGCACGCTCGGTGCTTCGTTTACTAAGAGAGGAGGCGGGCGTGAACCTACCGCGACGGGTGCGGGTGGAGCTCCCCCTGCCACCCGCCGACCTCGACACCGACGACGTGCTCTTTCTCGGATTGTGGGGGCAAGCAGCCGACTGGTCCGGCGGGATGCAGCAACGCTTTCGTGTGACACGGAGATACGTCGAAGAGATGCTGAACGGGTGGCTGCTCCTCTCAACCGCTATTATTTCGATATTGACACCACACCGCACGTGACGACTCCATTGTGACGAAACTTTATTTCCCCGCAGGTATGACCCTCAATTCCTGGGAATGCTGGAAGAGCCAAGCGACGGTATAGGCGTGTGGCGCTGCGATCGTATGACGGCGCTAACTCACGTGGCTGACGCCACGGTGGGCGCGCTGATGTCGCTTTGCCAAGGGAAATACGGTGACAGCGTACTGGAGCCGGGGCATCTGCTGGTGGTCGTGAACAGTTTCTGGACAGAGGGGGGCGGAAAGGTAGGGCAGCCGTGGGAGGTTGCGCTACGCCGTGAGGCTCGGGAGCTGCTGAGCGGCGGCGACTGGGAGAAGGTGTACTGCCTGAGGGCGGTACGTTCTGCTGCGGGGGTGGACGGCACGCTGTGGCGGAAGTGGCCGGGGCCGTGGCACCTCATAGATTCACAAGGGAACGTGGTATCGGAGACCACCAGCGAGCCCAGCATCCAGGACATAGCAGCGGTGCTGAACAACCCAGCAACTGAGTTGGGAGAAGCTGGTGGGCAATAGGCTGCATGCTCTCGGCACTGCACCACGGCACAGCGAGTCGCATAGCGACCACACTTTCCATACGACATGTGAATACACACACACACTAACTTTAACATATATTCTGTAGCACAGCTGTATATATCTCATCATCCCAACCAATGCCCCCGTGAAGCCGCCCGTGCCAAAACAAGAGTGGCTGAATGGTCTTACACTCTTACAAGCTTCGCAATCTCCGCCACAAACAATCACGCGTATTTTATTCTCCTTCGCACCTACACATACGTCTTACTGTGCCCCTCACGGAAGTGATATCTCGATTTGAGCAGTCCAGCAGCATGGGTAACACCGTTCCTACTGTTCTCTCTACGCCATGCTTCATGCGCGCACTGTGTTCTGCTCCCTCATCACGAATCTGCACTTCGGGTCCATAATGCTCCCAGTCTGGGCAGGTGAAGAGTGCAGTCAGGAATGCGGCAGAAACGCAAAAACGACACAGCGAGCAGCTTGAAGATATGCAGGGTGGCCTCGGTGAGTCTCTAACGATAGCATTAGACATGCAGGGCAGCGGTAAATGAGGCATTTCGAGTGATTTTGCTGCGCTGGGATGGGTGGGCATGAGAGTGTCGTACCGCGCCATCAGATTGCTCCTCGCTCACCACTGAACAATCGCATTTGAGAGCCAAGATCGCCAGCATGGCATGGATCTCTGCCAGCGCGAGTGTCTTGCCAGGGCACACCTGTTCCCAGTCATACCACATAACCACAGAACTGACGTCACCACACCTAATGTATGTTCTCACTCGTGACATAATTAGCTGCAATCCGCACGCTCCAACTCTTGCGACCATGTCTCCATGAAGTGCAATTCAAAGGAAAGGGCGCGGTCATTCTTACCCTGGCGCCATGTCCGAAGGGCATGTATCCCTCCGGGAGCGCCTTCACATCAAGCCAGCGCTCCGGCTTGAATTCGGTTGGGTCACTCACCACGTTGTATGCCTCAATCTGGGCACAGCGGGGGCCGCAGCCGAGCTTGAAATATGGCCACATAATGGATGACGACTGCCGATGCACTTGATAACGAGATTGCTTGGATGTGTGCGTGTGTGTATGTGTGTGTGTGTGTGTGTGTGTGAGAGAGAGAGAGAGAGAGAGAGAGAGAGAGAGAGAGAGAGAGAGAGAGAGAGAGAGAGAGAGAGAGAGAGAGTCCTTGTAAACGTAGAAAGGAAGGTAGTAGGTGGGTGGGGTATGAGGTGGAGGGGGTCAAGCTCTGTGCGAGGTGTTGAGTAGCTACCCCGTTGCAGAGCATGACGGTCCAGCCCGCTGGGATCGTGACGCCGTGCACATCAAAAGCGTGCAGTGTCTGTCTGAACACGCGTTGCACTGGGGGGCGGATCCGCAGAAGCTCGGTCGCAGTCGCCCTGGTGTACGGCGTGAGCTGCGGGTTGGTCACCTGGTGCGGCTGCAGCGGCTACGCAAAGCAAGGCAGCAGCCCGAAATCAGAAAAAGCTCACTGCTACCTTTCAGGAAGAGCCACAAGGAGGAAGGAGAACGAGGGGGAAGAAGATGGCAGGGACCCACGCCTGTCATACCTGCAGCTCTTCCCGAAGACGGCTCATCACATCCTGCCGCCCATCCAGCAAGAGACAAGCTGAGATAAGGCTGGTGGCGGTGGTCTCCGTGCCCGCAAACAACAGCATGATCATCTGGTCCACCACATAGTCTATGTTCACCTCCACCCCCTGCTTCTCTGCCTCCTCCACCACTACATACAGCGCACCCTGACATCCGGGGAACCCACGTGGCAGCACGTCACTCAGCTCACTTGAGACTTCACTTTGAACTCATGAAAAAAAAAAATAATGGAGAGACTGCTCTGCTTGGAGTGTTCTATCCCCAACCTTCGGCGCCGTCCCTGCGCGGTACTTGGGCAGGAACTCGCGAAACACCTCAGCAAACACAACCGCCATGCGCTGCCGTGCCATCACAGCCTGCTGGAACTTCCCCACAGGGAGCGGCCACTTTGGGGCAAACAGGCCCTGCAGGAACACGTCGAAGTCCGCGCGAAGGCTGTTGAACCGCTCCTCAGCCAGCTCTACACCCAGAATGAATGACACGGACACCTGCAAAGCGCACCAGAATAAGAAGGGGTAGACGGGACGAAACTGCAGTCCAGCCGTGTATCATACTTCTGCGTGAAGTGCGTCATGGTAAGCATTCAACGTGACGGTTGAATTCACGTGTCATCTAAAAATAAGAAATGCACCACTCACATTGAAGGTGAAGTTGCGCGACTCCCAGCCCATGCGCACCCCATCCTCCCCGCGCGAGCTCCACTCCGCCGTGTACCTCTCCATGAGCGACTGAATGATGGGTACCCCGTAGGTGTTCACTGTCTTGTCGTTCAGGACCTCGTTCAGCACCTGCGCCCCCACCCCACGACGAGTCAGGGCTTCACACCAAAACCCCAGAGACGCGCGCTCAGTTGCGCAACGACGCACCAATTCAGCCGAGAACAGCAACAATAAGGGAACCGACTGTCCACGTAGAGGACAAAGTTGTCTGTAGGTAGACATAGATTTAAAGAAATTCACTGCAGATTAGGCTGCACCTGTCGCAACCGCCGTGCTCCTTCCCCCGAACCCCCGTGAGGGAGGTTTGCCCTAGGAGTTGCACGATGGTGGAGGGCCAGGAGGATACCACCAGTTCGTTCTCGGTACCCAGCAGCTCCCGCACCTCCGGCGTCCCGTAGATGACGGCCACAGGGTCTGCGCTCAGCAGTGGGAAGCTGATCGAAAATACGTCACCGTAGCGCTCCCTGTTGCCCTCAAGAAAGTTGGGCTTGAGGCCCTGGGGGTGCGGCAACACGGAGAAAGAAGGGCACCCTCATTGAGCATATACCAAAGATACAGTCCTGACGTGTATCCAGGAATTACTCATAAACGTGACGTGTATCCAGGAATTTCATATGGCCTAACAGACATGCACCTTGTAGCCCACTGACAAGGCAAGTGTGTATGGAAGATAGAGAATAAGCAGTGCTCAGTGTGATGGGATGCATCGAGACATGCGGAGCTGTCTGCCACTCACCACCAGAGTGTGGCCAAGCATAGGCTGCTTCTCCTCCTTAACCTCAGGTGGTAGTTTCAGACCATCGTATCGCCTAGCCCTCCTCATCCCTTCCACCAACCCCTTGGTGAAAGCTCCAAACGCAGCTGCCGCGGCGCTGGCTGCCAGCTTGAGCCATAGCGGTGCTGCGGCAGGCAACACACACAGCACCGCAACGACTGGGACGGCCACCGCGGCTGCCTTACGGGCCAAAAAAAACGCTAGTCAGGCTCTGGATGTGCGACCTGAGCATGCCATACACTTGTCTACACCAGCATTCCGCCAGGTGCAGCCCACCACCTGCTTCTGCTGCGTCTGCTCTTAAAGAGAGGTGAGGAAACAAATGTACTTAAACAAATACGGACATACCTGTAGCAGGGCGCGCAGTGCACCGGGAGTGGGCGTGGCAAGTTGAGCAGAGTGGTCGTTCCCCAGACGCAGCACTGGACAGGGGGAGGAGGAAGAGGAGGAGGAGCCCTCTTGCGCCTGGGCGGATGCCGAACAACTAGCTACCTGTCGGCCCTTTCGAGGATGCCAGCAAACGGCGTGGCTAAATGGGTCGGCGTCCGGCCGAACCGTCGTTCTGTGCTTCTGTGCGTTTCGACGTACAACGCGCTTCGAGTGTGGCGCATTCGAGGGTGGACGAACTGGCGGAGTACGTAGGGCCATTCGTGCCATGCTAGCGCAGGAGCGAGGAAATGATGCTCCGCAGCCTGACAATGTTTGAGCCATATCGCCTGAAAATTTTACTGCGCGGGCCTGATGAGTCTCGGCAACGGGTGCTTCGATTCGGCGACAGAAGGCCGAGATTGATGTATCTTCCGGCGGGAGGCAGTGCGCTATCGTAAGTTGAACGACCGCACTTAACAGCTACCTGGTGGCAGATCGGTCAATGCGCGGTGCTTGCTTGGCAGCTCTCAGCGAGGGCTGAAGCAGAAGTCAGTGTTATATGACGTAACCGTTGTTGCAAGTGCCTACACTCCCAACGTATTGCTCTTTCGTTTTTCAGAGCATCTGTTGTGCGTCGGGTTTGCCTCAAGTCACCGGAAACACCGTGGCGCTTCGCGTGCCGTTGCTGCGCGTGGTTCAGCGTCATCAAGCTTCATGTAAGTAAGTGCTACTTTAGCGACAGTATGTAAATGTACATGTGTACGAGTGGCCCGTATGAAATGAAATGAAATTGAAATAGTTTACAACAATAATACCGGTCAGTATAAACCGGCTGCTTTCTCTGGGCCCCCTGTGCTACGCCAAACTGTAGGACTCATAAGCAAGAGATAGACCGTGAACCACAAATTCCAACCTCTCCAATGGCAGTGACGATACCGTCTAAAACATACCCGTATCCAGGTATTCATCATTTTTTGATCTATACGTGTTTTTTTGGATATAATATCTTAAAAATTTCTTACAAGAAAAAGCAGTGGAGGCCACCAAGCAAGAAAAAGAAAGAAAGGAAGAAAAAACCTAAGCCCGAGGAACAGGAAGGCATGCCACAGCATCAGCACTGCCTTCCTGAAAAGCGTCGCGGAGATAAGAACCCAGAGTGCCATGAAGAGCAGCAGAAAGACAATATGATATAATATGAAATATAAAATGTCGCTAGTCTCCACGATACGCGGCCTGCTCTAGCCGCTGCGGGGTCGCTGATTAGCAAGGCTGTTCAGCTTGAGCTGGTCGAGACGAACCTGCCTGACCTCGGCTCCTGTGCGACTCCGGTCGTGCCGGAGCTAGGGGGGAAAGGTAAATGAAAAAACCCCCTCGCTCAGGTCGTCGTCGGTCCCGCCTTGATCCGTGCTCAACCCCGCCCAAGGTATTAGCTGCTCCTCCCGACGCAGCGCGCCACCTAGCCGAGTCTTCTCTCCTCCTTCGGGGGCTGAGAAGAGAAAATAACTAGGCTGCAGACGGTGTCCGGCTAGCTCTCCTGCCTCCGAGTAAGATTTTCTCATGTCCCTTGTCCGTCTGTTTCCAACACCTATCTAATCGCGATGTGGCCGTCCTTACCCTCCCCCGGTGGTTTACGTTGTTAGGGGGCCGCCTTTATGAGCAGTGTGCCGCTACCCTAGGCACACTGCCTGAGGCAGCCTATCGATAACCGGGTACCGACTAGGGAAGGGGTTGGTAGAACACAAAGATCGAGTCGCCCGTCCTCAAAAGATGGTGGGTACGGGAATTTTTCCAAAAACCCCCCGTACCGGGCTTTTCCGACGGCGGGTGATCCTAAGGACCGCCGCCGCCATACCGTGCCGCTCCTCCGGCTGCGACCCACCTCCGTCCTGCGTAGCATCATGCCTCGCCCCCGGGGGAGACCTAAGGCTCTCGCAGGGCTGGCGACTGCTAGCCAGCGCCGTGCCCTAGCGTTGCTTCCCAGTTGTCCGCCGCCAACTCCAACACCCTCGTCCCTCCGCCGATACGTCCGTACCCTTCTTCGCCAAAAAATATTTCGCAAACGCCGCTCCCGCCCCATCGTCGGGAGAGTATCTGCGAGTATTAAGTCGCGGAAAAGACATATCGGATTGGCCGAGCGGGAGATCCATGTGCCGGTGTACGGATATTATGTTTTTCCAAAACCCTCCGTACCGGGCTTCCCGACAGCTGCTGATCCCACGGATCGCAGGTGTCGATACCTCGTTTAGCCCCCTACCGTGCCAGGCCCGGCACGGCTATAGGGTTACCAACGCCCACCGCGTGGAGGTAGAGGTAGGTGCCGACGGGCCTGCGAGCGCACCCCTCTCCGGGGCCGCCGCCGCTGCGCCGCCGGCGGGCGCCGAGTGGCCCGTAGTTGTGCCCGTCGTTCTTTGTATTTTTGTATTGAAATTGAAATTGAAATTGTTTACAACATGTACCGTATGCGCCGGTTTTTCACAAAAAGCCGGATGCGTCGGCTGCTGTCTCTGGGCCCTCCCAACTATGCCATACAGGGAACTTACAAGTCAAGGCTAGACCGTTAACCACCTAATCCAACCTCTCCAAGGGTGTTCGGGGGTTTTACTCCCCCCCGGGGAGGGTGCAAGTAGAGGCGAAAGGTGTGTGCATTCAGGGTCGTGCGTGGAGGCAATGTGCGGATGCGTGGCGGGAGGTCGTGCGGGACTTTATGCGGTATATGCGTAGGAGGTGATGCAGCCATTGGACAGCATGCGTATGGAGTTGTGTAAGAATGCGAGATGTGTCGAGGCGTGCTTTGGAGACGAGTTTATCAGGAGGGTCGGTGCGGGCGGTGAGAAGGGAGGTGAGACTCGTGATGGTGGAGGAGTGCGGTGTACCGGTGCGGCTCATGACTATGGGGAGGATGTCGACCACTGTGCCTGGCCAGTGGTTTCTGATGGCGTTCGCAAGGGGTGTGTATTTGGTGCGTATGAGGTCAGCTGTGTGGGAGAGGTTATTGTCTGTGCAGTACTTCCATTCCCCTATCTGAATTTTTTTGATGGATGCGTAACGTCGGCGACCGTTGGAGTGACCAACGAATCGGGGTTCGAGGATGCGGATGAAGTCAGGTTTGTGTGCAGGGGGACGAAGTGGGGGGGAGAATCTCAGGGGGGAGGACGGCGGGGCACGAGGTGAGGGAATCGGGCGAGAGACCTTCGTCAGCATCAACAAGGCGGGTGGGCATGTGGGTGGGGTGAGGTGGGTGGCAGTCAAGTGGGGTGCGGGCAGGGTTGGGGGAGTCAAACGATTTTATGGGTTTGTTACCGAAGTCTGCGGTGATGGTTTCCCAGCGCCCTCCGTTGTGGCGTTCCAGGAGGGAGAGTAGGAGTTGTAGAGCGGTGTTGTGTCGGTCCTGTCTTAGTCCAGACATAGAGGGGCAGTTACCGGCCATGTGGCCGTTGCTAGTGAATTGGCCACATAGGGGGCAGCGCAGGGTGGGGTTGTGAGTGAGTAGGCGGGTGTTGTGGACGCCCCACATGAATTCTTGTTTGTGTGTGAATTGGATATTTGTGAGGGTTGAGTGTTTTCTGTGATAAGAGAAATCGGCGCCGTCCGTCGCGGCGTGGGCGAGGAGGGCTCCGTGTTTGGTTGTATTCGAGAGAGGAGTGTGTGTGTGTTTTGTGCTGTATTTGTGTGCATCGGATTTGAGGTTGGTGTATCTGTAGGGAGTGGGGTCCCCTGGGGTTTGGGGGATGAGGGTGTATGGCCATGTCCAGTGGCCTATCGTGACTTCTGAGCCGGTGGTGTATGTAGTATCGAGTATGACCATCCGCTACTTGGTTGGCGAGGGTGTCTGCGAGGTCGTTGCCTAGGGAGTGGTTGTGGGCTTTTATTTTGCCGAGGTGTGTACGGATGCCCGCTTCGCATCGGGTTTTAAGGGTGTGTGTGATAGAGAAGAGGGTGTCGCGGTGAATGTTATGGTGGTAAGCGGAAGGGCAGTTTAAGTAACCTTGAATAAGGCGGAGGGAGCACGCACTGTCTGTGAGGAGGTGGGTGCGGCCAAGTTGGAGGCCTATATCTATGGCAGCTAATTCAGCACGATTTATGGTATGTGAGGGAGGGGTAGAGGTCACCAAGATTTTGATTCTGGTGTCCGAAGCGGGGTGGGTAGCAGCTGCTCCGAGGGGGGTCGAGCCGCCTTTTTTCGAGCCGTATGTATAGACGAAGTCCTGCCATTTCCAAGCAGGGGTGCCTCTGGTTGGGGGGTATGTTAGATGAACGCGGTCCGGGAGGGGGTATGTGAGGGGGTGAGTTGGGTTTGGGGGGTGGTGATATATGCGTGCTGAGTGGGGCGAGTAGGTGTTAAAGAGGTGTGGAGGAGGGGGGGTGATGACAGGGTTGGGGAGGTGGGTGTCGTATATAGATTCGAGAGTGTTGTGGAGTGCAGTCATGGCTGTGGGTGAAGGGAGTGTGGAGAGTGCGAGGGGGTTAGCTACGAGGTATATGTCTACCATCCATCGTGTGCCGAATGGGGTGGGGGTGGGGTTGCCGGTGTGTTGGTCGGGGGGTAGGAATGTGTTTGCGTCGTTGGGGAGGGTGTAAAGGTGGTGGGTGTATGGGGAGTGGATGTATTTGGAGTGGCGGTAGGGTGTGTGTTCCCACCGGGGAAGGATGAGGATGGTTGCGCTGGGTGTGTGAGGGGCAGTGAGGTGTGCGCTGGTGATTGCGTGTTCCATGGCTCGTCTCATGCATTCGTGGTCGTATTCGGGGTTGGCTATGTTGGTGCCTTGCCATGTGTGCGGGGCATTGCTGCCGCTAGATGAGAAGACTAAATCTTCGGGGTAGAGGGAATGGTAGGTGTGGGAGTGGAGGGATTTATTGAGGGGGTCGGAGTAGAGTTCTGTCTGTATGTGGAATGTGTGGCGGAGGGCTGTGAGTAGGTCCTCTCTAGTGGCCCATCTATTACGAGTGGTGGTGGCGGGTGTTGGTGAGTGTATTTCTGAACGGGAGCCCAGGCGGGTGAGGAGGCGGTAGACCTCCTCTTCAAACGTAAGATGAGAGAGGTCGGGGCGGAAGAGTTGGTAGAGGTGGCGGACGCGGGGGCCGTTAAGGGTGGTGACCGCGCGACCGTCGGGAGTGCAGAGTATGGTGGTGTCGTGGAGTGAAGGGTGTGCGTGGATGGCGAATTTGCCGGTAGGTAGCATGTCAAGGTCGGGGTTGATGGGGTCATGGTTGAATGTGATGAGGGGGTGTATCCATGGAGGGGTTCCGGGGTCTGGCAGAATGGGTGTAGTGGAGGGGACATAGCCGGAGTTAAATGCGGTGAGGGCGGTGAGGCCGGAGGGGGTCTCACTGATGGTGTCGTGGAGTTGTAGGCACGGGGCCCACTGCACTTCGTAGAGGTGGGTGAGGTCGTGGCGTTGGCCGCGAGCGCACCAGTCGCATTGCCATGTGACGGGGCCCTGAGCTGGGCGACACTGGGAGTGTATGGCAAAGTGCGGGCATGTGCAGCAGGTGGAGGAGGGTTCTGTGTGCAGGGGTTCGTGGCAGATGGAGCAGGCAGAGGGGGAGGGGGAGGGGAGGCATACCGACGTGGGAGTGGAGGAGATGAGGCGGAAGCCGTCGTCGAGTTGTAGCTGAATGTCCCATTCCGTGAGGTGTTCCGGGGCCCATTCAACCATGTATTGTGTTTGGCCGTATTCCGTGTCTTTGTGTTTGGATATGATGCGTGTTATGTCGCAGGGGGGGTAGTGGTGGTCGGAGGGGGTGAGGTATTCTGTGTCTAGGTGTGTGATGGGTGCTATGGGGGTGGGGTGATTGGCGCGGGGGGTGGAGATGCCGGATTGGAGGGTGTGGGTGGAGCGGGGGAGGTGAGGGGAGAGGAGTGGAATCCACGAGGGATGTATCGTGGTGGGGGGGGAAGCCTGGGTGTTATGTAGGTTTGTGATGGGGAGGCGGTTGTGGACAGTATCGAGGGGTTCGGTGAGGATTGCGGCGAGGAGGCGGATGGGAACTGAGAGTGAGGTGGTGGACCCCGTGAGTGTGGTGATGGATTTACATGATTTGAGGATGAAGGAGGATGAGGAGGCTCTGAGGAGGACTTGTGGCCACGTGGTGATGTTATTTTTCCAGAGGGGGGTGAGGCGGGGGAGTAGGGAGGCGTGTGTTTTGCGGGGAGAGAAATCGCAGTAAGCTTGTTTATATGTGTGAGGGTCGGTGATGTGTGTGGCTTTGTCTCGGAGTGAGGCGAGGAGGGTGTCGTCTTGAGTGGTGAAGTGGGCGCGGATAGTGGATGCGATAGGGTTGGTGAGGGAGAGTGGGGGGATGTTGTGGAACATGGTGCCCGCATCCCGTTGGGCGCGGACTAAGCACTTTAGTGTGGGTGGGGTGAGGCAGGTTGACATGATGGATTCAGAGGGCCAGTGGGAATATGTTGCGGAAAGGGTGCGTATGTGTGCCCGGGCCATGTGGCCTCTATATCCTGAGGTGTTCATGATTTTATGTAGGTGACAAACTGTGAGTTGTGCGGCGTGTGCTTTGAGGGAGGGGAGTCCGTATCCTAGGTCTGTAGTAGGGCGGTGGAGGGCGGTGCGGGGAAGACTACGTACCGATGAGACGGCGGAGCGGAGTGCGCGGCAGATTTGTCCCTCGAGAGTGTCGAGTTGGGAGTCAGTGAAGAGGCCGAGCTGGAGAGTGAAGTGTTTCCCGATGAGGAGACCACGGATGACCCTGATTCTGCGGGATTGAGTTAGTGGGGATGTGGAAAGGGCGGTGATGAGGGATGCAGTGGTACGTTTGAGTTCTTGCCAATGTTTGGTGAAGTTGAGGGAGGTGTTCAGTTCTCCCCCTAGGACGCGGTATGTGTCCTTGGGGCCTATGGGGGGGATGGGGGCCGGTGAGGAGTTTAGGGAGATGAACTGTGATTGCAGGCGGGATGCAAGGAGGGTAGTGTTGGCGCGGGTGAGGGCGTTGCATGTACGCCAGAGGGCTCCGGTGATGCAGCATTTGCGGATGTTGACCGTCATGCCGGTGTAGGCGCTGAAGAGGGAGAGTTTTCTTAGCTGGATGGTCATGTTGGGGGTCGAGCCTGTGGCGAGGCTGAGGTCGTCCGCGAAGCCGTGTCCCGGGTAGGTGGCTGTGGGTTCTGTGGGGTCAGCGTTAGTGGCGGGGGGGCCTGGGCGGTAGCCCCGGCTTCCCACCGTGAGCCAGCGAAGGAAAGGTTCAAGGAAGAGGGTGAATAAGAAGGGGGAGAGGGTGTCGCCCTGGAGGGTACCGCGACTGATGTCGATGGAAGGGGTGGGGCCGTGGGGAAATTGGAAATTGGAAATTGTTTACAGCATGTGCCGGCAAACTGGACCGACTGCCGTCTCTCGGGCCACTCTACTTCGCCATACAGGACTTATTAGCAAGTTGGGCCCGGGTCTCTTCGACCAGGTACACCTATCGACACACCTAGCTTCACTGTGTGTCGACGTTCCTCGGGAGTTAAAAAAACTGTAAGCAACCGCAGTAATTGCCACAGTCCCCCCGCCTAAGCAGTAACAGCGTAATAATTTTGTAATCAAGAAAAACAGATCTAAAAATAAATCCACTTGTCGAGAAATGCAAAACTAAACTGCTGCTCGACCTTCACGATGCTCGGCCCGCTCCCACCGAACCGGGGTGCCGACCGGCCGAGGCCGGTCGGCGTTCGGGAGGGACGACGGGCCAGCCTAATCTAGCTCCCGCGTGACTTCGGTCTTGCCGAAGATAGGAGGGGAAAGGCTGGCAAAAAACCCCTCCTCGCGCGGTCGCTCGTCGATCCCGCCGCCCCATCCCGTAAGCCCCGCCAAGGTCGCCGCCGCATCCGCCGACGCGACGGTCCTCCTTGTCGAGGTCCCCCGTCACCTCCAGGGCAGGTGGGGGGGACCAAGACACATAGACATAGAAAAAATGGGCGCTCCTGCCTCCGCACCTGAATTTTCCCCGCTCATTTCCCCGGTTTTTTCTCTGTCTGGTACCCGGGTACCTGTCAGGTAGTCCGGCCTGCGTCCGTACCCTCTCCCCCTCTGATGCGCGTCCACCTAGCAGACTTTGTTGAAACAGGGGCCTCCGCGCTCACCCGGGCCCCCCCGCAAGGGTCTCGTCTATCCGGTAGTGGGTATCGAGGAGGGGGGGGGGGGGGGTCAGGTCGCCGTAGCCGGATCCGTCGGGCCGCGGGTGCACGGAAATTAGTCAAAACCCTCCGTGCCGGGTTTTCCGGCGGCGCCGACCCGGAGGGTCGTCGTCGCCAGATCTTGTCGCTCCGTCCTTCGCGACATGCCTCCTTGCCGCCCAAGCCTACTCCTCCCCCCTCGGGAGATGTATCCTGTCGGCGTGGCGGCTCGCTAGTGAGCGCCCTACCCTGGTGCTGCTCCCCAACTAGCTCGACGCCGGGTACGGACATTAGTTTAATTTTCCAAAAAAGCCCTCCGTACAGGGCTTTCCGGCGGCGGCTGATCCTGAGGATCTCCGCCGCCTCACATAGCCGCTCCTCCGCCTGCGACCAGCCACCGGCCTGTTCCCGGTCTTGCTTCCCCCCCTGAGAAGTGTCGACTGGCACAAGGCTGGTCGGCGGCTAGCGAGCGCCCTTTCCTGGCGCTGCTTCCCGGCTGGCCACCACCAGCTCCAACACCCACCCCCCACCGCAGATCCGGCCGTACCCTCCTCGCAATCAAACGCTCCTGAAGTACAGGTCCCACCCCCTCGAGGTAGGACTGTCCTTAGTAGTATCTGTACGCGAAAAAACATATCGGACGGGCCGAGCGGGAGATCTTGGCGCCGGTATCGCACAGAAATTATTTTATTCAAAAGCCCTCTGTACAGGGCTTTCCCGACAGCTGCTGATCCCGCGGATCGAGCTGTCGGCCCTCTTAGCCCCCTGCCGTGCCAGGCCTGGCACGGCTACGGGGTTTCCAGCGCCCACCACGGGGAGGTGAGGGGATGCCGACGGGCCTGCGAGCGCACCCCCCTCCGGGGCCGCCGCCGCTGCGCCGCCGGCGGGCGCCGCCGTGGGGAGTTATATATGCTGTGGTTGAGACTCCGTATAGGTGTTCGCATGTGTCGACAAAGGTTGGGGGCATACCGAGTTTACGCATGTGTTTGAACATGATGCGGTGGTCCGCTGCGTTAAAGGCACCTTTGAAGTCCGCGTACATGACGTAGATGTCTTTGCTGTGGAGTTTCGCATCCTCCATCGTCGTAATGAGGGAGGATAGGGCGTCGTGGATGCTGCGGTGTTGTCGGAAGCCGTCCTGTTGGTCGCTGAGAATGCCGTGGGTTTCGGCGTACTTCGAGCCTGCATCTTTGATTAGTGCTGTCCAGAGTTTAAGGAGGTTGTTCATGAGGGCGATAGGGCGGTAGTTATCAAGGAGGGAGGGGTCGCCTTTTTTATGTAGGAGGCAGGTTGTGCCGTGGCACCATTCAGGAGGGGTGTAGGATTTATGGGCGAGGAGGGAGAGGAGAGAGAAGAGGGCGGAGCGGGTCGCCGGGGGCAGGAATTTAATTATTTCATTGGGGATACCATCGGGGCCGGGGGCTTTGCCGATGCCTAGGGAGTTGATGGTTTTATCGAAGGTGTCGCGGGTAATCATGTCGGCGAGGGTGAGAGAGGGGTCTCCGCGGGGTTCGATGGTAAAGTTGTCGGGGTTGTTAGGGAGTTCCCATGGGGGGGTGGGGAGTTCGGGGGGGGTGGCGCGGTCGAGTTCTTTAGCGAAGTGAGTGTGCACCGCGTCAATTACGGCTGAGGGGGAGGATGCGGAAGTGTTGTCGGGTTTGGTAATGCGGTGGAGGGTGGAGGTGGTGCCGGCGGGGGGTAGGAGGCCACCCTTAATTTTTAATCGGCGGTGAGATAGTTTGGGGCAGGCGTCATAGGCATTGTTGGCTCGAGTTTTTATTTTATTAATTTTATCCATGTTGGTGGTGTGAAGTAGGCGGCGGATGCGTGCTTGGCATTGTTGTTTGATGGCGTCAGGGGAGAGATATTCGGTTGTGTTTAATAGGGCTTGGGCGATGGGGAGAGGGCCTTTGTGTTTGCTGCATTTACGTAGAGCAAGTATTTGCGTGCGTGTTTTTTTTGGGAGCCAGGTGGGGGTGTAGGTGTCTTGGGTTGGGCGTGGTTTTTTGTCGGGGAGGAGGGGCCAGATTGTGGCCGCGTGGTCCATGTGGCGGGAGAGGAGTGTGGTGAATTGTGAGGCTAGGGTGTCGAGGGTGTCTGGGGTGGCCGAGGAGTGTGAGATGTTAAGAATTTCGTGGTGAGCCAGTGGTCAAGGCAGCTTCCACTTCGGGGGAAGGTAGGAATGGGGTCGTGGAGGGGGTGTAGGTGGGATTTGAGTAGGGAGGTGAGAGCAGGGTGTCATGTACCTGGGTGGGTGGTGGACTGGAAGTCTCCTCCCCAGAGGGTGCGGTGTGGGGGTGGTCGTCCGCCAGTCGGAGTCTGTCATATCCTAGCCATTTAGCTAAGTGCTAGTATCTGACATTATTTATTTCCTCTAAATAGTACCTGTATCTTAGCGATATTCAGTGACTCTTTTATTGTCATCACGGCAGTACAACTGTATCGCCGTATTTTCCCTCGACAGTACAGAGTTACTAGCAGTATCTCTTCTAGATAGTTCTTTTCTAGATAGTTCTAAGAGCTTGTGCGATAAGATTAGATAGACGGTACAGATAATCTCAGATAATCTGTATCACCAATAATAGTTTGGTTTAGTTAGCAGACAGCACAAGCTACAGGTTCTAAGGCTGTTTCTAGAACACCTGAGGTGTGGATATTTAAGACGGGGACTTACTGGTAGAGGTGAGAGACCGGTACAGAATAGAATCACGCCACACCCAGATTGTAAGAAACCCTGTTCCTAAGACAATCTTACTAATTCTCTCTACGCTGTATAATTAGATCCAGAGATTAGGTTCTACTATTAGTCTAAGGTTGCCATCTTAGCCTAACCAAAGTAGCACCTCACACGTGGTTTCGGAGCCTCAGAACAGCTAGACGAGACGAAGATGTCTAACCGAGCAGGAGAGAGACTACCAGAGGAAGTTGATGGTCGACCAGAGGGGGCGCCTTCTGGGCCGACACAGCCGACGTCGACAGATGGTAGAAGACAGACAGTGCGAGAAGGATCGAGTCCCACGATGGAGCCTATGTCGGTACACGTCACCGAGATGCTACAACGACTAAGTAACCGAGTTGACACTTTTTCGACTGAGCTATCTCAACTGCGTGACCACGTCGACAACGGTTTCAGGCATTTTGAAGGACGAGTGAACAGAAGCCGAGAAACGGAGAATTTTCTTCGAGGAGAACAATTGAGATCGGAGAGGACGCGAGAGATGCCAAGCATGATGCCGAACGATGTCAAACCAGCCAAGATCAAGAGCATCGCTACGACTAACATCGACGAGCTGAGAAACTGGTTCCGACATGCACGAGGGTATCTACGGTATCACAGCGTTAACCCTGAAGAGCAAAGAGGAGTGTACTGGGTATCTGGCTTTCTGGAAGGACCACTATCGAAGTGGTGGTACTCCCAAGTTGCGCAGACTGGAGATGAAGTCGGTGGAGGATTTTCCGGAGTTTCTGAGATGGAGAAATCCTTAATTCAGGAATTCTGCGGAAGAACACCGGCGGAACAAGCGAGATTGAATTTGGACAAAGCGAGACAGAAAACCACGGTCCTGAAGTACGCGAACTATTTTCGAGAACAATTATTGGAGCTTCCTCACCGTCACGAAGAAGATAACGTACATGATTTCCAGCGCGGTTTGAGACCCTCGATTCATAAGGAAGTTGCCCTGAAAAACCCTAAGACCCTACACGAGGCGATTCAAGCAGCTCTGCGAGCGGAGGCAGCGGAGACCAAGATTGAGACGACCCAACGCTCGACAGGCCGACTGAACGCCATCGAAGAAGACAGCGACTTTTCAGAGGCAGCGGAGGAGATCGACAGTGAGTTGGAGGAAGATTCGCATGGCGCGACCGAAGAAAAGCCGCGGGAGCTGTACGAGATTAGACGCCTCACTCAAGAGGAGGTCGACAGATTTAAGAAGGAGGGCAAGTGCTTCATTTGCCACAAGAAGGGACACATCGCTATCGACTGCCCAGACAGAAAGAACAAGAAGAATGACAGAACGAGGAAATCCCGGCCGGGAAAGTGAGACCTGAGTCGGCAGCTCGCGGCAAGCTGCAGGATGAGGTTTCGTCTCCTACAGCGACTCAGGAAGAGACCAGAACAGAAGAAGTACGAGACCCGTTACCTCAAACGACATTGAGGCCAGTCTTTAGGAGCAAGGACTTTAGCGACTGGATGATGAATAGGGAGTATTTCCTGAAGTACTCTCAGACCTACGGACCTTTCGACTTAGATGGAGCTAGCGATAATGACGGCCTTAATTCTCAAGTGGCGGAGGATTTTTGCTGTCCGGCGCGCCCATTTCAGGAGAGAGATTTACAGAAGTACCGGAGAATTTGGCTAAATGCGCCATTTAATGAATTAGAAGATTTTTTGGGCCATTATTTGCGGAGTAAACTGCTTCATCCCCATCTGAGAGCGGTTATAGTGGTTCCAAAATGGAGGGCAAAACCATGGTTCAAGCTGCTGCGAAATTTCCGACTTGTCGACGAGCTGGCGGCGAAAGAACATGTGTTTACCTGCCCCACGAACGATGGAATAGAAGGAAGAAGGCAAGATGTTGGACCGACAAGATGGACGACGCAAGTCTACGTCGACGACACCGATCGAGTTCGATTTCTGCCTCAGAACCTACAGAATCCCCCGAAGACCTACTGGACTCACTCGACGACTCTTGTTACCGATGGCCGACGAGTGTTACTAGCGAAAGAGGACACTGGCATGGTCTGGTTTCCTGGTGGCAAACAGGAGATTGAAGACGCGACCCCGGAATACACAGCAGTGCGAGCTC
Source organism: Tetraselmis chui (assembly GCA_026401115.1). Taxonomy (NCBI): domain Eukaryota; kingdom Viridiplantae; phylum Chlorophyta; class Chlorodendrophyceae; order Chlorodendrales; family Chlorodendraceae; genus Tetraselmis; species Tetraselmis chui. The sequence continues at coordinate 27,662 of JAPMLY010000076.1, forward strand.
TTACGGAGACAACTGGATTAAAGGTGAGCGAAACAAATTTACGCCTTTTAGGGACGGAGTCTTCCGGACAGAATAAGCGCTACGTGTATATCGCTCGCGTTCGACCCGGATCGATACCGGACGCTACGTCAACTTCTCGGGCAGTATGGGCTACCTGGAAGGAATTAATTTCGGCACGGCGTACGGGTTATCTAGTCTGTGGAGAACAGCAGTTCCCTCTTCGTTACGAGACTTTTGGGAAACCGATTGACGGGTGGATGAACAAGAACGTCCGACTAGAAGACAGTGTTCCTGCGACGCTACATGTATCCACAACCCAGTCTGGAACAAGTCTGTTAGTGTTGGGAGGCACCTTACGCGGACATCGATGCCGTATTTTGGTTGACTCTGGCGCTTCGGAAAATTTCTGCAAGGCTGAGTGGGTACGGGAGCATCACATTCCGACGGTTACTGGAGAGAAATACCGGATAAAATTGGCAGATGGTAGTACAACTACGACTCGCCAGCGACTACGGAATGAAGTACTCACAGTAGGGACCCTAGACATACGTCTGGACGCAATTACGACAGAACTGGATAAATTCGACATCATCCTCGGTCAACCTTGGTTACAAGCCGTCAACCCGGATATAGATTGGTCTACTAAAACGATTCGCGACCGTAAAACTGGCGAAGCTATGGTGTCTGGCGACGAGTACACCGTACCTGTGACAGTACATCACTTGGAGGCGGATGCGATGGCAAAGCTGCTTAGACAACAACCAGCAGACCTCTTCGTGATTGGACTACGAGAAGTACAGGACGCGGTCGACGACATCAACACTGATCAACAACCTGAGTGGACGACTTCGTTACGAGATTCCCTGAATGAGTTTACGGACATTATCAAGGAGCCTGACGGTCTACCGCCAACTCGCGAGTGCGACTTTGAAATTAATTTGGAGTGCGATGAACCACCTAAGGAGCGAACGTACCGTATGTCACCAGCAGAACTCCGGGAGGTTCAAGTACAGTTGCAAGACTTACTCGCAAAAGGCTGGATTCGTCCGTCTAAATCTCCGTATGGTGCCCCGATTTTATTTGTACGCAAGAAGGATGGTACCATGCGTATGTGCGTAGACTACCGGAAACTCAACGACCTCACGAGGAAAGACCGAACACCGTTACCCCGGATTGATGAGTTACTCGACTCGCTATATGGGGCTCACTATTTCAGCACGCTGGACCTGTATAAAGGCTATCATCAAGTTCGAGTCAAAGAGCGCGACATACATAAGACAGCATTCCGAACTCATTACGGACTGTTCGAGTACTGCGTTCTACCCTTTGGACTTTGTAACGCCCCAGCTGGATTCCAAGCGATGATGAATCGAGTTTTGGCCCCGTATCTTGGCAAGTTCTGCGTGGTATATTTGGACGACGTGTTGATCTACAGTAAGACGGCCGACGAACACCTCGAGCATATTCGACTCGTGTTACGAGAGTTGCAGCGACACCAGTTGCATATCAAACTCTCTAAGTGTTACTTCGGACGATCGAGCGTCAATTTTCTTGGGCATGTGGTGGAAGCTGGACAGATCCGAATGGACCCCGACAAGGTTGAGGCAGTACAAAATTGGCCCCGACCGAAATCTGTGACTGAAGTACGTGGATTTCTGGGACTTGCTGGATATTACCGGAGGTTTATCAACCAATTCGCAACCCTAGCAACCCCATTAACGGACCTGACCAAGAAGACACCGGAATTTCGCTGGACTCCTCAAGCCGAGTCAGCATTCGAGCAAATTAAAAACGCGATGGTACGTGCACCAGTACTGGTAATTCCTGACACTTCTCCTAATGCAAGGTACACACTGTACACAGATGCTTCTGGATTTGCAGTAGGAGCTGTGCTATTACAAGACCAAGGTATTGGATTACAACCTGTTGCGTACCATGCTCGAAAGATGAACAAGCATGAGGTACACTATCCTGTCCACGAACAAGAGCTACTGGCAGTTCGAGACGCTCTACTGAAGTTCCGTTGCTACTTAGATGGCGCGGCGGGATTTACAGTAATTACGGACCACGACACGTTGCGACACTTCTTTCGGCAGCGCGATTTGTCTACTCGACAGGTGCGATGGCTTCAAGTTTTAGCACCTTACCAGCGACAGATGGACATCGTATACAAGAAGGGAGCAGTCAACCAGGCAGACGCTCTGTCTCGCCGACCTGACCTGAAGGACTCATTACAGAAGCTGCAACTATTACGCGATTGGACCAACGACGAAGCAGAATGCGAGTTACACGCACAGATTTTTTCCCTGGAATCCCGGTTACATCCTGACTCTGGACTTCATGCGGAAATCAAAAGTGCTTATGATTCGGACAAATATCTGCTTACCCGGAAATCTCTGCCTACCTGGCTGGTACGTCAATCTAATGGACTCTTGTACGCCTACGGGACAAGACTGTATGTTCCGAACGTCTCTACATTGCGATCAAGAGTATTGTACGAACTACACGACGCACCGACCGCGGGACACCCTGGTATTATTCGACTATTGGCAGCAGTAACCCGGACGTTTTGGTGGCCTAACATGAAGCGGACAGTACAACACTATGTACGCAGCTGTGTTACCTGTCAACGCAACAAGGCAGCGCGACACAAGTCTTATGGACTCCTTCAATCGCATGAGGTACCGACCAGGCCCTTTGAGCATGTATCGCTTGACCTGATTACGGACCTTCCTGAGTGCGATGGGTATGATGCTGTGGTGGTATTCGTCTGTATGCTTACGAAACGGACGATTGTCGAGCCAATTACGAAAACGATTACAGCGGAACAATTAGCAAAAGTTATGCACCGCGCTGTTTTTCGGCATTTTGGCTTACCACGGAAATTAATATCCGATCGAGATCCCCGGTTTATGAGCGACTTCTGGCAAACCCTATTTAGGGCTGTTGGCACCAAGCTTAATATCTCTACGAGCTATCACCCCCAGACAGATGGCCAAACTGAGCGAGTAAACCAGACATGGGAGCAAGTCATACGATGCTATGTGCACCCCTTGCACGACGACTGGGTTCAACACCTTACCAACGTGGAGTTCGCGATCAACGCAGCGGTTTCTACGTCAACGACTATGTCTCCATTTAAGGCGACGCTAGGATTTGAGCCGACATCTCCAACAACGGCTACATTTGACGATAACGAGCCTAGCCGTACTTTACCGGAGCAAGTGAAGATTCTGGTCGAGATGCACAGATTTGCCCACGACTGCGTCAAAGCAGCCCAAGCACACATGCAAGACGCTGCAAATCGGCACCGGTTACCAGTACCTTTTACAGTTGGCGACAAGGTTAAGCTCAAGGCGACAAATCTACGGTTTGTACAACAGCCATGTTCTAAACTACGCGACCGCTACATTGGACCGTTTCTCATTACGGAGGAAGTTTCCCCGGTTGCATTTCGGCTTAAGCTACCCCCTGGAGTACGGATTCACGATGTTGTACACGCCAGTTTACTGGAGAAATGGAATTCAGAACCAGAACAGGCCAACAGTGCACAGCCAATTCCGATTGTGCACGATGCGAAGCGATTTGAAGTCGATAAAATACTCGACGTGGCTTTTAACTCCAATGGCACGGGACTTTTGTTTAAGGTCCGCTGGGCAGCACCGTTCAACGTACCTAGCGAGGACACTTGGGAACCCATGCGAGGAGTCAACCACTTAAACATCTTTTCCGAATTCCTTCGAACGGATGTTTATCGAGAATTTTCTGGCACCCCTGACTTTGTCAGATTTCGCAATCGCTGGCCTGCAAGAACCCCCAAGAAACCAAGACCCTGAGTACTGCACAGCGAGGACGCTGGTGCTTAAGGAGGGGAGAGTGTCATATCCTAGCCATTTAGCTAAGTGCTAGTATCTGACATTATTTATTTCCTCTAAATAGTACCTGTATCTTAGCGATATTCAGTGACTCTTTTATTGTCATCACGGCAGTACAACTGTATCGCCGTATTTTCCCTCGACAGTACAGAGTTACTAGCAGTATCTCTTCTAGATAGTTCTTTTCTAGATAGTTCTAAGAGCTTGTGCGATAAGATTAGATAGACGGTACAGATAATCTCAGATAATCTGTATCACCAATAATAGTTTGGTTTAGTTAGCAGACAGCACAAGCTACAGGTTCTAAGGCTGTTTCTAGAACACCTGAGGTGTGGATATTTAAGACGGGGACTTACTGGTAGAGGTGAGAGACCGGTACAGAATAGAATCACGCCACACCCAGATTGTAAGAAACCCTGTTCCTAAGACAATCTTACTAATTCTCTCTACGCTGTATAATTAGATCCAGAGATTAGGTTCTACTATTAGTCTAAGGTTGCCAGAAGATTGAAATGAGGTCTTTCGGACTGCGAAGAGAACACCTGCGTTGGGTAGGGGCACATTGGAGTAGCAGGGTCGGGAGCTTTTGAGGTGGTATTGTGGGAGGGCGGAGCGCCAGCGGGACTTGTGGGTGTCGTGGTTGGTTTCGGTGAGGATTAAGACGTCCGGTTGGTGGGAGGTAGAGAGGTGTTCAACGTCCATGATGGAGGTGTGCAGGCCGCGGGTGTTGAGGGTGATGAAGTGTAGGGGTTGGGAGGTGTGGTGTGGCAGGATAGGGGAGGGGACTGGGGGGGTATCGCTAGGGGGGGCGTCCGGGGGGTTTTCGTCGGGTGGGGGTCGTGCGGGTGGGCGGAGTGGAGAAGGGTAGGGGAGAGGTGGAGGGTGAGGCGGGAGGTGAGGCGGAAAGGGAGACGGGAGGGTGGGGGGGGTGTGGGGGGGTTCGCGATGGGTAGGTGCTTGGGTGGGGTGTCGAAGCAGGCGGGGGGGAGAGAGGGTTGGGGGGAAAGGGGATGAGGATGGGGAGGGTGTCGAGGGGGTGAGGGTGGGGTAGGGGGTCGAAGAGTATCTAAGAGGTGTCGACGTCCCTGGGGGAGGGGGGCGGTGCGGAAGGTGTGGTGCCAGAGCAGAGTGTGTAGGGAGTAGACGGAGGACTGGGGGTCGAAAGAGGGGGGAGTATAGTGTTGGTCAGGGGGGGCAGTGGCTATGAAGTATGTGTGTAAGAGGACGTGAGTGCCACACGACCATGCTCTGTCGGAGTCGTTTTGTCGAGGTGGGTTAAGGTGGTGGAGGTCTCCGACGGGAGGGGGGGGGGAGGAGTTCCAGTCAGAGAGGAGTTTGAGTGAGCGGGCTAGGAGGTCGGGGGGGGGGGGGTGATGTAGGGAGTCTATCCAGGTAGCGGAGGAGTGTGTCAGGTGTAGAAGGCCGAAGTGCGAGTTTTGCCATGTCAGGACTAGGAGGGAGTGGTTAGGCGTTCCCGGGCGTGGGGGGGAGCCACGCTTGGCGAGGTTGGTCCAGTGGCTGGGGTAGAGGGAGTTGTAGTGGTAATTATCGACTTCATTGTTAGTAATAACTGTGTATGAGGAGTTGGGAGTTGAGTGGAGTTTGGTAATTGCGGAAGCGAGGCAGTAGAGGTAAGAGAGGTCCTGGTATTGGCCCCATTGGAAGGAAAGGGCAGCGGAGGTGTCCAGGTAGCCGATAGGGGTGGGGAGGCCGGAATCAAGGTTTAAGTCGAAGAGAAAGTTGTGCAGTGTTGTGCAACAGGTGCGGGGGTTAAAGTGGGCCGGGAGAGTGAAGCTAGGAATGGTGTTTACAGTGTGAGTGTGGGCGTCCGGGTGGAAGTCCGGGGGGGGGTGTGGGGTCTAACCTCTGTATTGTCCGGAGGGGACCTAATGATGATTGTCGGCCTGTTCGGCCGGGGTTGACATGTGGGGGTGGCTGGCCCTGGGGGAGGCGGTGTTGGCCGGTGGGTCGTCAGTGGTCTCCGCATCGTCCTCCGGTAGGTCGGAGTAGCCTTCGAGGTCGAGTTCTTCGTAGTCAGGGGAGCCGGGAGGAAGGGGGGGGTGGGCTGTGGCGGCAGAGGGGGGGGGGTGTCTTCTGATGGGAGGGGAGTGGGGTCGAGAGGAGGATGAGGGGAAGGAGGGGTAGGGTGAGGTGGGAGGGAGGGGTGCGGGGGTGCGCGAGCTGAGGGGGATGGGGAGCGGTGCTTGTGGGAGGTTCTGGAGGGTTTGGTAACCCCTGCGGGGGAGGCGGGTTTAAGGGAGTGGTCAGTGGGGGGGCGCGGGCGGGGGGGGGAGGCTGCGGATGGGGGCGGTGCTGAGGGGTGGAAGGTAGGGTTTTGGGGAAGGGTAGGATGTTGGGTGAAGTTTTGAGTGGTTGGTGTGGGGTTGGGGAAGAGGGGGGGGGGTTGTTTGTGGGGGGGAGGGTGGGGTGGTGAGGTGGAGGAGTCCATGGGTTCGGAGGAGTCTTCTGTGATGGTGTGGAGAGGGGAAGGGTTGATGGTGGGCTGTGGGGGCGAGGGGGGGGCTGGAGGGTGTGGGGGGGGATGAGCGTGGTAGGAGGAGGTGGAGGTGGGATGTGAGGCTGTGGGTTGGGGTGGGGGCCATGTGTCGTGGGATGAGAGGGCCGGGGTGTTGGAGAGTTGGATGTCCGGGAGGGAGGAGAGGTCGAGGGGGGTGTCCTCGGTGTCCTGTTGGTGGAAGGTAGAGGGTTCCAGGTGCCATTGATTGGGGATGTGGTTATCTGTGAGGTGATGGAACCATTGAAGGAGGAGGGCGGGGGTGTTGCGGTGGAGGGTGTACCGTTTTGTGATTGTGAGGGGGTGGGGGGAGGGGGAGGTGGTGAAGATGGGGTCTGAGAGGCGGGCTTTTCCGAAGGCGGAGTAGTGGTGGGGGGTGATGTTGAGGGTGCAAGTGGAGTGGGTGAGGGCCCCTCTGTGTGTGTACGTGTGGTTCAGAGGGATGGTGATGGTGCCGTTGGTGGAGATGATGATGCAGTATATGTCGGGGCTTAGGGAAATTTGTATGCTTGTGGTGATGTTTGGGAGGTGGAGGGGTGTGACCGAAAGTATGAGCCATCGGGGAATTTTCTCAGTGATGTGTATTGGGAGGGGTGGGGGGGGTGTTGGGTGGGGGGGGTGTTTGTGGGGGTGGTGTGAGTGAGGTATTCGTTGGCGGTCTGGGATAGGAGGGTGTGTAGCCAATGAGAGTGGGGAATAGTGCCGTTGGGTTGGATGCATGGGAGGAAGAGGGAGTGGCGGGATTGGATGAGGACAGTGGTGAGGCATGTGTCGGTCCAGGATAGTCCTGGGACAAGACCGGAGACTGGGGGGGTGTGATGGTGATGGTGTGAAGGTGGTTATCAGGGGGTACGTGTTCACGGGGTGAATATGAAAGGATTGGAATGGATACAGGGCCGGATTGTGAATGGATGGGGTTCTCGGAGAGGTGGAGGATGTTTACCCATAATGAGGAGGGGTCGGCCTCGATCGGGGTCGGTGTGTCCAGTGGTTGGATGGCGTCAGCGAACTAGAGGACGAACTGGGCCTGTTCTGGAAGGTCTTCGAGTCTGCATTGGGGTGGGGTCGAGGGGGCTGGACCAGTCGAGGTGAGAGCAGAGGCGAGGTCACAGGTAAGGAGGTCATGTAGGAGAGCGATCATTTCTGGGCCGGTGATACCGGAGAACAGGGGGGACCGGATTTTCACGCGACGATCTGAGACTGCAGGAGCTGTGGCATCTCGGAGGAAGCGAATTTTCTGCTGTTTCAGAATGCTCAGGATCGAAGGAGAGAAGGTCGTGGAGGGAGGTACTGGACCGGCCAAGCTGAGTTCACGCTGGTGTGAAGTAAGCTGGTACAGGAGACCGACCGTTATACAGGAGGTGGGGATAGCTAGGCCGATCTCTTGAAAGCCTGAGCGTAGCTCGTCGGGGAGAGGGGTGGCATCGTTGCATTTGGTTGCAGTGGGGTGAGGGGTGCGAGAGAAGTTCGCAGACCAGCTCGTCTGGTGGGCGAGTTCCCGGCCGATTATATTTCTAATTCGGTTGGGTAGGTCGGTGAGGCCGTTGACGCATTCGAGGAGCCATCGGCGGGCCGTCGAGCAGGCGGACGCGATCGGGTCGGGTTGTGACAGGTCTGGCATGAAGATGCCATGGAGCCAGAAGCGGGCAAGGTGAGGGGGGGTGGTGGAGTACTGGCCTGTGAGGAGGAGCGTGTCGATCATTCTGGTGGAGAGGTCGTCGGCTATTCCAAGCTTCGCAGTTGACTGTGGAACGGATAGGACGAGGGGGGTCTGGAGGCCTCGACGGAGCAGTAGAGGGTCCGAGGCTGTGCCTAGTATCTGTTGGGGGTGGGGAAGTTGGGTGGTGGAGAGGAATGGGGTCAGAGGGTGTCCCGCGAGTGTGTTCCTGGGATGGTGTATGTCCGTGAAGCGGCCATGTTGCGGGGGATCCCACACCAGCGCTTGCTTGTAGGTGGGGGGGGGATTGTGTGATGAAGACATAGCGGTCGAACAGGGTGTCGAGAGAGGAATGGAGGTAGTGTGAGGAAGTGTGGCTTGTCGAGGTAGTTGAGAGGAGTAGTGCGCGTGTTGGCTGCACGCGACCAGGTCTGATGGGACCTGGGTTTGGTGGATGTTGGCGGCGGACAGGGACGTCCGGACGCTCGGAGGGGCGCGATGGGGTGCGCCGGCCGCCGGGTAGAAGGGTTTTTGTAAGCGATGTGTAGCGCAGTGGTTCTATAGTACTTTGACGGGTACCGATGTGGTTTTCAAAATGGATGGCGCGGTAGCTGTCGGGGGGGTGAAATTTAAATCCCTGGAAGCTGCGCCTTTGAGTGTGTACCGTCTGGTTTCGCTACGGATCCACGGACCAGTTAGAGCTAGGCTCGGGTGGGGAGAGGTGGATGGTGCGCGCTGTTCAGCGGCCCTGTCCACCAGTCTTGCGCTCAATGGGAGGCCAGGCCCAGAGCGAAGACGATCGGCGTTGCTCATTCGAGCTACCGATCCATCCCCTTGTTATATGGTTTTGCAGTACTTTAGTAGTACTGTGGATCTTTTTAGTGTCTTAAGTGACGGTAGGATACGTTTTTGTATTTTTGTAATAATGTACACATTTTGCCCTATGTCTCTGTATTTCTCTAATCATTAAGATACTGTGTTGAGGCGCATAATCGTCGTGAGACTTATTCTTTTTACACCCCCACACACACACACACACACACACACACAAACACGCTTACAAACACGCACACAGATTTGATCAAGTTTATGTGGTAGGATATATAGTAATAGTGGTGAGTCGGCAGATTACCCGTACCCGTACATGTAATGGTTGTAATAGGTATGTATGTTTTGTAATGTATTTAAATCTAAAAGTTTGAAGCAAACTCAAGTCATATGCATACGTACAATAACCCATGCGGTTAATGTTACCGTTAGTAACGGCGTGTCACGCCTCCATGACAACGAACTTGTACTAGCGACTTCCCTAACGATAAGCTCTAACTACCTATAGCCTTGTAAGCCGGAGCTAGCATAGAGCATGGCACTCCATGCTCTCGCGCTCAACTAATCTAGGCTTCGCGCGAGAGCAGTCTTGACTTTAGTACTCGAGGGTGTCAGTTTTACATCATCGTTTCATGCGCACTCGAGCGTCGCGAAACACTTTTCCTCGTTCAACATCGCAACCTCGCAACATGCAGCCTCATGCGGCCCGGGCAATCGACTTCCGCTCCGGGAGCCGACACTCTTATCGAACACCGAACCTCAAAACCGATTCGTACACCGATCACAACGTCAAAAGCACCGGATTATTGGGCAGTTTTTAGCGGCTAACGCCGCTGTGGCGGTTAGCCTTCTCAAGCTAACTGCTAGCACAAATCAGCTCTAATTTGTTCAGTTTTGTCTGTTGCTTGATGTCAGTGTGGCAGTGGAGATGGGAGATGATGAGAGGATGTCTCACTGCTTGTGCTTTAGCAGTATATATATTGTAATTGAACAAAGGAATTGTTAAATGGTTTTGTCACCTCCCTCTACTACACTAGGCTTAAATAGGTTTCTCCTCAGATAGGTTACGCATGCTTGTCTCGCTTACGTGTCAAGCGTTAGGGCTTTCCAACTGTCGTCAACAGTCTAGAGACGCGGTTCGACTAGCATGTAGAATCACGACGCGGCTCATTATGCATCGGAAACCTTGCTTAGGCGAGTCTTCTGGCTAGTTAGTCTAACTATGCGTACATGTACGTACCGGGAGGTACTGGTCGTATAGTATGCATCAGAACCCTTGCTAATATTGCAATAGCGACGTACCCACGTTGTACGTCTATCCGATGAAAAAGTACGAATTAGAATTAGTAACGAGTACATGTACAATGTCTTGTAATGTACTCTTGCAAGACTGTACTCGTCACACCGCCTTACTCGCCCAACTTCAAAGTCATGACGCTACACCCATTGTTGCGAGTCCATAACAATCCATCCCCCCCGACGCGACACCATCGACGGAGGGTGGTACGGCGGCCCCTAAGCAAGTGATCGACATACCGAACGACAAGCATGAGCTTATTGAGCACGAGTTCGTCGACATCGCCTACCGGCCACGTCAACGATGCCGGTCTAGAGCGCCCCCGGGCGACGCCGAAAAGCTACAAGTTTGGAAAGTCACAGACGATACAACACGAGCTTTGAGCGAGAAGAAGACGAAGTCGGCCTACAACGAGTGCCTACACATTGGGTGCTATGCCTTCTTCGATAGCTGCGCTAACGCGGCAATTGGCGAGGACTTGGTCGCGATGCCAACCGGATCAACTCTATCGCCGGAGCAAACGGCGGCCCATGCCCATATCAAAGCGGTCATCAAACCCACAACGCGACGGAAGGAGGCCGCCCATACTCGACTGGGCTTCCTCCGCCTCACCAAGGGCGGACAAGCGAGCACATACACAGACCGCGTATTCGCCGAGTTCGCGCACGATCGTTTATGATGCCCCCACCCTACCGCGGTCTCGGGCACATTGGATGCGTTGCGCCAAGCTTTCTTCGACCGCACACTTAAAGTCAATCTCTATGCCGCTAGCAAGGCTGCCGCGGGAGGAGCTTACGCCAAGGTCACACCTAACCGCGCTACTCAAGACGCCAAGGCAAGGAAGGCCGCAGCGGACAAGCGCGAGGCAGCAACATTCGCCGCGGTCACTGTTGTAAGTAACAATCAGTAGTTATTAGTTGCAGATAGCTACTGCAAGTTATTCTAGATATGTTAAGTACATGTCTAGTTCGGACACTCCGATACACCGTTTGTTTGGAAATAGAGCTGTCGCTATGCTACAACTCCCCACTTTCTTTGCCTCGACACCAAGTCGCGGACTGGTTGTCTATGTGACTGTCCTTGTGTGTGACTGTGATTGTAACTAAGTATAAGTTTTGAATTTTCAATTTTGAACGTGTGTGCGCGGTTCAACATGTTATGCGCCCCCGCCTCAAGTCACTCACACGCGACCAACTTTTTCCGGCGAGCTGCGATCAGCGACTCTCCCGCGGAAGGCAAGTTTTCTTAGCTAAGTAGTACGTCACTCTTGCAGTCGGCGTTACCGCGAGTACAACCTGCGTGATAAAGAATGCCCCGACGACCCACCCTAGAAAGCTTCTTGCGGACGACCGCCAACCACCCACACTGGCGCACTCGCCGTGTGTAGACTGGTGCATACATGTCCAAGCGGGAGAAGGGGCGGGGGCGCACTGGTGAGTGAACACGCATACATAGGGAGCATGAACGCTATACTAAAAGTATAACATTGTTGAACCGTGCATACACGGAAATGCCATAAGGGGGGTTAAAACTTACGCCTCCCGGAACGGAGCTGTACGCCTTCTCCAAGTACCGCCCCAAAAGTCGGTATCCGAATGGAACATATTGTGCATATGAATTCCGCGCATCGTTCAATCACTACGACCACCTATGTGTGGAGGGCCAAGACTCCCCCGGAGTCCAGCGTACAGATGTCCATTATCAGACCCACTAAGGGATATACTTGGAGAGGTTGGATTAGGTGGTTAACGGTCTAGCCCTGACTTGTAAGTTCCCTGTATGGCATAGTTGGGAGGGCCCAGAGACAGCAGCCGACGCATCCGGCTTTTGGTGAAAAACCGGCGCATACGGTACATGTTGTAAACAATTTCAATTTCAATTTCAATAAGGGATATTAACACTCCCCCTTAATGGACATCATCCCATGAACTCCGGCCGGTAGCCTCGCAGTAAACGCGGAGGGCCCATAAGATGTTAAACCGTGCATACACGGAAATTCTATGAGGGGGGTTAGAACCCACGCCTCCCGGAACGGAGCTGTACGCCTTATCCAAGTACCGCCCCAAAATGCGGTACCCGATAGGACCATATTGTGCATATGAATTCCACGCATCGTGCAAACACTGCGACCACCTATGTGTGGAGGGCCAAGACTCCCCCGGAGTCTAGCGTACAGATGTCCATTATCATACCCACTAAGGGATATTGATACTCCCCCTTAATGGACATCATCCCATGAACTCCGGCCGGTAGCCTCGCAGTAAACGCGGAGGGCCCATAACATGTTAAACCGTGCATACACGGAAATTCTATGAGGGGGGTTAGAACCCACGCCTCCCGGAACGGAGCTGTACGCCTTATCCAAGTACCGCCCCGAAATGCGGTACCCGATAGGACCATATTGTGCATATGAATTCCACGCATCGTCCAAACACTGCGACCACCTATGTGTTGAGGGCCAAGACTCCCCCGGAGTCTAGCGTACAGATGTCCATTATCAGACCCACTAAGGGATATCAACAAACATCCCCCTATATTTTTTAGCGCTTATCCGCTAGCGATCCTTCACACATGACCTGGCCGTGGCCTCAACTTCTGCCCCACAGTGGGTGGAGGACACAGAAAAGGTGCTTTGAGACGCCACGGGGCTACATGCCGAGGGTCCGGCGGGCATCAAGCCATCTCTATGCAACGGTTGTTAGGCACAAGTCCGGCTATTTAGTGGTTTTACCGGTACTTGTCCCTACATGTCCACACGTGCTCGCACCGCCTTTCGCCATGGCGCCGAAAGAGGCACCCCATTGACGCCCAGAGGACCAAATTGACGCCCAAAGGCACCCCATAGACGCCCGCCTACCCAGAGGACCAAAACTCTCAACAAAGCTCCCTCGACCAACCCCCCGATACGATCGCCCTCGTTCTCGAGCAATCGGTGCTTATAAATGCCCGCTTGGACGCGCAAGCGTCTAAGACTGCTGCTCAACGCCAACGCGACGCCCAACACAACGCCCCGCGCACTCCAGTGCCCACCCCGGCCCAACTCCCACCCCCTCCACCACACTCTTACTTCTGGTATCACGACCCCTCCATCGGACCACCCCTACATGCTGAATTGCTGACCAACCGTATCCGCACCACCCACCCCGTGGACAACCACCCATGTATGGTGTGCAATAGCAGCGACAACAACAACCCCATGCACGGTCATTTACCGGTTTCCAGTGGCCCGCCTCCATACCCTAGGGGACAGCATTCCCCTTTAGCTCACCATGGAGTCCACAGCGGGCGTGGGGGGCGTCGACTTTGGACGTACAGTTCACGAGGCCGTCGGTTTCGACAAGGAGTCCTCAACCGGTCCATAACGATGTCCGTCCCGACCATGGGACCGACCAAGGAATTCAAACAATGGAAATAGAACTTAGTGACCATCTTGTCCCTCAAACAACTTTCTAACCATCATGTCCATCAAAGCTGCATACCTTATCCCTCATCTTGCGCTCCGTGAGTCCAACGTTCGGCTGGACGAGGCAACACAAAACCACGCATATGCCCTCTTACTGCATGATGCCATCGAGCGCCCTAACAAGGCGGTCAAGTGCGTCTCCGCTGCCCGTCATGAATGCGCAACAGCGGCGTGATACATCCTTTGTGAGCGCTTGGATGGCCGGTCCTTCGCACGCTCCCTTTCCCTAGTGGACAACCTCATGCTTCGGCAGCGCCCCGGCCAGTCCCTTACCGAGTAGATTCATTTCTTGCGCTAGAACTTTGACAACTACAACGAAACCTGTGAGATGATTGACGGCTCAGCAGCCATCCACCTTCACCATTTGGGCCTCCTCGTGCTGCATGGCATTTCCAGCTCCGGTCCGTTCGGCCGAGCCAAGCACTGTGTCATAAATGCCTTCGACACAAAGCTATCTCATGTCTACATACGAAGTCATGGCCAACATCCTCCACCTGGCACTTAACATAGATGAAGACCTCCCGGGGAAAGACATGCCCGCCCCGGGTGGCCCTTCTTCCTCCACATCTGCGTTTGTCGCCGCTAGACATGGGTCACACGGTGGCCGGGGCAACACCAACCGTGGTACCCGCTGCGGCTGTGGCCTGCCCAACAAGTGCAGTGGCTGTGGCAATCTCGACCACATCATGTCGTCATGCACAGCCTCAGATGATGCCCTGCTGAAATGGACACTTGCCAAGCGCAAGCTCATCGTTCAGAAATTTGGCCACCCCAACAACACTGCCCCCGCGCATGCTGCCCTCCTCAGCGACATGTCCCATGCGGGCTCCTCTCCGCATGCACCTACAAACGTGCCCACTGTTGAGGAGTGCATCGATGAGTACGATGACACAGAGATTAGTGTCCACTTCAGCTCCGTTGAGTTCACATCCTCCCTTGTACCCCGGCCATAACCTTTCTCAGTTTTGGGTCGTCGACTCGGCATGCTCGATCAACTTAACCGCTTTTCGCAGGGATTAGTTACTTTAGACCCACCGTCGGGAACCTCTCGTGTTGGCGGGGTTAGCGTTAACGTTAAAGGCAGTGGCACCGTTGAGATGCTCATTCTCTTCGTGTCTGGCCACGTTATCCGCCGCACCATCCATGCGTTGTATACCCTTGACCTTACGTCCCGCTTTGCACATCACATCGGACACCTCCTTAGTGCCAGTTGGTTGCAAACCCTCAGCGGATGTAAATTCCATTTTCGAGGTGGCACTAACGTTGGATTGCTCATGGTCCCCACAGGGATGGGTGTTGTTGTGGGTACCACTCGCCCTCTAGCAGGACGAGCGGCACCTTGGGCCCATTCTCCTGAATCTTTGCTAGTGGAAGGAATAATAGAGCGGATGATTGGAAAAGGGGTGAAGGAAACCCCTCTTCCAATCATCCACTCTATTATTCCTTCCACTAGGAAACGATTCAGGAGAATGGGCCCTAGATGCCGCTCGTCCTGCTAGAGGGCGAGTGGTCCCACAACAGGTGTGCTAACACCACTTGGCAACGGCCTTTACCTCCTTCTGCGCCGCCGGCGACGCCCAGCAAGAGACGGGTTGAAGATCTCCTCCCTGGCCCTGCAACGTGATTGTTGCAATCCCCATTGTCAAAGCATTTGCAACTACATTGAACATCGCGTCCGAGCTGACCGCCGGAAGGATCAGACATGGCGCGGAAATGAGCCGTGACTTGAGAATCTCGGATGCTTCTAATCAAGAAGGCGTCAGCGTAGCCTTTTGTGTCTAGGACTTCCGCAGAAAGTCCGTCAACGGCGCCGTAAGGTCGATAAAATAATGGATGAATCAGGCGTAAGAGATGCAGAGTTGCACGAAACTGCGAACCTCCTTCTACGTCGTAGGCAATGGCCAACATGCAACGGCCTCGACATTCTTTGTCGAAACGTAAATTTTACCAACTGACACAATGTAGCCCAAGTACTACATCTCTTGAAGAAAGAAGAGGTATTTCTTAAGCGCAACTTCATCCCCTCCTCCTTGAAGCGTTGACGGACAAGACGCAAGTGCTCAAGGTGCTCGTCCAACGTGCAAATGTATACACATACGTCGTCGAGGTAGACAGTGACGAACTTTTGTTAAAAGTCGCGCAGAATGTCATTCATCATTTGCTGAAACGTAGCCGGCGCATTACACAAACCGAACGGCATGGTGACCCACTCCATCATACCGTAATGGGTCTGAAACGCTGTCTTGTGGACGTCCTCATCACCAACTCGAACTTGCCTAAAGTTATACGCGAGGTAAAGATGTGTGTAAGCAATTGAGTCTTTCACCTCATCGAGGGTGTCATCCACACGCAAAAGTGGGTAGGCGTCCTTACGCGTAACCTCGTTAAGTCCATGGTAGTCAAGGCAAAGTCGGAACGAGCCATCAGCCTTACGCACATGAATACTTGGTGAGCCGAACTCAATGTGACTCGGGCGAATCAAGCCAACATCCACTGCGTCTTTGAATTTTCGGTTAAGCTTAGCGCGCTCCGCAGGTTATGTTGTGCTAAGACGTTGGCGCTTCATCGGGCCATTAGTCTCGATTAGATGATCTCACTCTTTGCTTACATCATGCGGCGAGTTCACTGGCTGCACTAACTTTGGAAAATCGTCATAAAACATCGTCTTGAAGTTGTTCCGTTGTTGTGTAGTAAGCTCCTCTCTAGTGTGAAATTCTGCTTTTGTTCCGGTAATCGAAATTCTGCCGGCGTCACGTCAATCACGTAAAAGACAGCGTTACGTCCCTTGCTTCGATACGTCGTGCGCATGAGCTTTTGAGCCTTGCCATATGACATGAGTAAACACTCAGGTTGTCGTTGATATGTACGAGTCTCCACTGATGTACCGTCCATCATGTTGAAAACAAGGGTCATGCCAAACTGTAAAGAGGGTTGCTCGTCGTCCAACCGTGGTGAACCGAATACCATATCAGAAGTACGCAGATCATGTAAGAAGTAAAAAGTCCGTTAAAACTCATGATGAGCCAACTCGGATGTAATGTCACAAACTGTCGAAGACGTCACACGTAGTCCGTTAGCGAGTCGAACTGGTGTCTTGACCTTGGACTTACTACGAGTTGGAAGGGAGAAGCGTCGTACGAAGTCTTTTGACACAAAGGCAAGTGTCGCGGCGCAGATGCCTAATCCGGAAATTTGCTGTCCGCCAACATGAGATTTCACGAGTAGCTCGATTCGAATTAGCGGGCGAGCTTCGGCGAGGTCCGTCAAGATGGCAGTAGCATTCGGGGAAAATTGTCGTAGCGTAGCGATGGACTCCGTAGGCTCGTCAAGTGGTACATGTATTGGGGTAGGTTCATCAGGAATCGTAGTCGGGACTGAATCGTAAGAATCGCAATAAGAGTCGACCAACCACAACTGAATTGGCCATGGAGCAAGCGCAACAACCTCTTGCTTAATCGGATGGTCAACAGACTGACGAGTAAACAGTTGTGTCCTTGCTAGGTGTTTTTGGTACAGTTTGTAGTGTCGAGTGAGTTCGTTGAACCAAGTCCATGTTGAGCAACATGGTGTTGTATAGTAATCAAGATGCTACTCAACTATGTTGCTATGTTGAGCGTGTATTATCGTGATAGGACTGTTATGACTCAGCATTACAAAATGACAAGCTTGAATGGATAATTGTGATGATAGTGGCAAGTTGCTGAGCGTTATATACCATCTAATGGCTCAGAATATAAATTGGCGTGTGCTCGATACATATTGTGTGTGTGCTTTTCATGTGGCAGACAAGTGTTAGGGACTTGTTAAAGGTGGGATGACGTACAATGTTACGACGAGAATGTAACAGTTCCTTCTCGCTTCCTCAACTTTCACATGTAATGGTAACTTTCACAAGCCGCTAGTGGTTGGAGTCATTTAACTTGAGTAGAACCTAGGGATTGCTTCCGGTGAACTGGTAGACCTTTATGGTGCCGCACGATCCGCAAGACTCGGAAAGTACAGTTCCGTCTCCCGTTAGCCCTAGGGTGTCTCCTTTCCTGAGCAGTCTTGACCACCTCCTGACCGTATTGGCTGGTACTTTGGTATTGTTCTTGGTGGAGACTTTCCTGATTTTCAGGTACTCTACAAAGCTCGGCCGACGCACCTGAAATGGAGTCCGTGAAACTGCCGAAGTTCAGTGGAGAGAGACGAGGTTTTGATGTGTGGAAGAAGGGTTTCCGTGCCTTCGGGTTAATGCAAAGCTGAGCTACGGCTATGCTGAGGGAAGATACCGCCACCCCTCAGCAACAAGTAGACCTCTACTCCACCCTGATTCTTGCGCTGCCGGAAGGCGATATCTCCATCATCAAGAATATCACCCAGACTGACAAAAGCTGCGGTGTCGCTGCTTGGGCCGCGTTGGTCGACCATTGTAACGACGACGGTGTCTACCGTCTTTCGGAGCTCTTGCAGGATATGGAGACGGCACAAGCGGACGGCGAGAGTAGCGTGAAATACATGAACCGGCTAGTCAGATTGCAATTGCAGCTTGCCCGTGTTGGAGAGGACGTCCAAGACCTGCGGGTCATCATGTATTTCGTGAACAGCTTCCGTAACGAATACCACTCCATAACCGACACGTGGGAAATCCATCGTCTCTGCATGGATGCCGCCAAGCGTGACATTCGTCAAAAGGGCATGCGAATCGAAAGTGGTGCGCAGTCACGTGCAGAGCTCCGACGCCCACGGCTTTTGCATCGTCTCATGATGATGCATCGACTGGGATTTTGAAGCAGCAGGTCTCCGAACTACAAAACCAACTGAAACTTCTTCAAAGTGCTACCACTTCTCGTAGTGGCTCATATGGAGGTGGCGCAACAAGGTTGTTCCGTGGTATTTGCTATACCTGAGACAAGAAGGGCCATCGCAGGCCTAAATGCCTTGACGAAAGCACATGAGGCAACTCTGCTCGGGTGGAGTATCCCGTTTCTCTTCTAGCGGTCATGGACGTGACGACCAACCATGTAAGGCCATTCTCCGAGGCTAGAACCATGTTGATGAGCGATAATTGAAAATGGATGTGGTAGGCCGACAACGGCGCCAGTCATTAATTGGCTAGCATGCGCGGTGACTTTTTCGAGTATCGAGAGCTCAATGATCGGCTGTGGGTGAAGGGAATTAGTGCTCGAGCTGTTGGCGTAATAATTATTAAATATTAATGAAAATGATTACAACAATAAAACAAAATGGACCGGCTGTTGCCTAACGGCCATATGTTGCACAACCATTTAGTAGGACACTTAAGAGCAAAGATTGGGTCGGGTACTTTTCGACCATGTACACCTATCGACACACCTATCTACAGTGTGCCGACGTTCCTCGGGGGTTAAAAACTGTAAGCAACCCGCAGTAATTGCCGCAGTCCTCCGCATAATCAGTAACAACAGAAATAATTTTGTAATCAAAAACAGGTCTAAAAACAAAAAAACATACCCCCTTGTCAGGAAATGCAAAGTGCAGCCCCTGCTCGACCTTCACGATGCACGGCCCGCTCCCACCGAACCGGGGTGCCGACCGGCCTAGGCGCCGATCCGCGTTCGAGAGGGGCGACGGGCCAGCCTAATCAAGCTCCCGCGTGACTTCGGTCTTGCCGGAGAAAGGAGGGGAAAGGCTAGCGAAAAACCCCTCCTCACGCGGTCGCTCGTTGATCCCGCCATCGCATCCCGTAAGCCGCCCCGCCCCAAGGTCGTAGCCGCTCCTCCAGTCACGACTTTCCTCCTAGTCGAGGTCCCCCGTCACCTTGAGGCCAAGTGTGGGGAACAAAGACTACCACACAGAAAAAGCTAGCGCTCTTGCCGCAGCGTTGAAAAGCATGCACGGCTATTTTCCCGGCTTTTTCTGTTTGGTACCGGAGTACCTATCTCGAAAATCAGCAAGCGGCCATACCCTCCACCCACCGATCGCGCGACCGTCGAGCACCCTTGTATCGAGGGTGAGCCTCCGCGGTGACCCGGGCTCGCACTTTCTAATATTATGTGTGTCTGTCGATAGTGGTTAGCGGTGGGGTAGGGCATAGTCACCATTGCCGGATCCAAAAAGGCCGCGGGGGTGCGAAAATTATTCAAACCCTCCGCAAATAGTTTTCCAGCGGCGTTTTATCCGGATGATAACCCCGCCGCTAGACATCACCGCTCCCCCCGTCGGGACAGACCTCCCAGTTGATGGTGTCGTGCTCCCCCCCTTGAGTCGGCTCGACGTCAGCACGCCGGTCGACGTGTAGCGAGCGCCCTTCCCTAGCGATGCTTCCCGGTTGTCCGCAACATGCTCCAACACTCTCAAACCGCCGCTGATCCGTCCGTACCCTCCTCGCCAAGAAATATATCATATATGCAGGTCCCACCCCCCAAGTAGTACGGTATCGGAGGAGTATCCACAACCGAAAACACATATTTATCATACGGTCCGAGCGGGAGATCTTTGTGCTAGTGTACGGATATTATGATTTACCAAAACCCTCCGTACATGGCTTCCCGACATCTGCTAATCCCGCGGATCGCAGCTACCGTTACCTCGTTTAGCTCCCTACCGTGCCAAGCATAGCACGGCTACATGGTTACTAGCGCCCACCCCGTGGAGGTACAGGTGGGTGCCGACGGGCCTGCGAGCGCATCCCCTTCCGGGGATGCCGCCGCTGCGCCGCCGGCGGGCGCCGGAGGCAGGCATTACAAATTTTATGCGGTTGATTTTCGCAGCCATTTCATGTTGCATGATGCTCTCCGCTCCATGGATGAGGCTCATGCCTCGTTCAGCAGAATGACTACCATACGCTCTATGCGTTAGCGGTTCGTTGTCTTCGGGTGGACAGTGACACATTGATTTTAGGCGTTGCATTTCGATCCCTCTTGGATGAGTTCAACATCGCCATGGAAGTCACCGCACCTTACGCGCACTGGCAGCCTGGCCGGATTAAGCGGCAGTGGGGGACCTTGGTTCCGATGGCGCATTCCACAACTCGACAAGCTGCGCTGCCAAAATCCTATTGGGCGATGGCAATGGCCGATGCGGTGCGTATCCGCAATCGGGTCCATGGTAGTGGAGCTGGCGGCGTACCCTACGAATTGGCCACATGTCGCCGAGTGGATTTGAGCTCCATGAGGGTCTTCGGTTGTTCAGCCTATGTCCACGATGATAAGTACCAACGCCGCAAATTGGACAACCGCGCATGGAAAGGTGTGTTTGCAGGCTATTTTAATGAGTCTCCGGGGTGGTTGGTGTACAATATTGCTACTCGTATGGTGGTGAGCAGCAGCAACGTGGTTTCGACAAGGGGTTTGTCCTCAGCCATGTGTCCTCTCCATGGGGGAGAGTTGCCGTGCACTCGAGGTACAACGCAATGATGATGACAAGAACAACACCCCCGATTCGCGCAACCTGTGTGGAGAAGAGCCGGACACATCTTTGGGGGAGTCGCCGCTACATGAACTCATACGCTACGGGAGTCGGTTGAGGATGAACGGGATGTAGTCTAGGGAGTGGATCCGGCTGAGAAAAGCAGGGTTTGGACCCATGAACCTGAGTAGATTCGAGACCATACTTGTGCTATTCATGCGCATTTCGTGGTAGTTTTGGGTTTGAAATTAGTGCATGTTTGCTTGGAAGGATCCATATCCACTCCCTGTGGGGAGACTACCATAGCACTCCATCCAAGGTATAATCTTCGATCCACTGCCTCGTCAAAACAGTGCGTACCCAACCCAAGGCATAATCTCCGATCCAAGAGTGTTCCAAGAGAAGGATGTATTGTGGGGAATACCACATGTATCAAGCCAGTCAGAAGCTCGTTTGTTCAAGAGCCTGCGTCGTACAAGCAAACATTGCGGAGTCCCCGATCCATGGAGTGGAAGGCAGCTATCCAAAGTGAGTACTAGTCACTCGTATCTCGTAGCACCTGGAAATTGGTATGGTGTCCTGCAAGCCGCAAGCACGTGGACTCCAAGTTGGTATTCAAGCTAAAGCTTGATGCCGATGGACAGATTGCAAAATACAAAGCAAGGTTTGTGGCCCGGGGTTTCACTCACGAGCATGGTGTGGACTAGCACGAGACCTTCGCTCCCATAGTTAGGATGATCTCTATTCGGACGTTGCTCGCACTTGCTGCTCACAGCGATTGGGAAGTGGAGCAGCTTGATGTGGTGACAGCATTTTCGAAGGCATATATCGAAAAAATTTATATATACGAGGCAACCTGAGGGTTTCCGTCATACCGGCAATAGAGAGGAGTTGGTGTGCTTGTTGAAGAAGTCGTTGCATGTCCACAAGCAAGCTCCTAGGAGCTGGAATAAGAAAATCACAGAATGGCTAGAGGAGTCTGGCTTGAGCCAATCCAAGGTGGATCCCGGCATTTACGTCTCTTGCAAGGCGGGTGAGCTTTATGTCTTATTGGCCTTGTACATGGACGACAACATCATTGTCATATCAGCGGGTTGCTTCATTGCTGAGTTCAAGACGGCCTTCGGCAGGAGGGTCAACCTCCAAGACATGGGTCCGGTGTCTTGGTCACTTGGCATGACATTGGAGCGTAATCGTAGCAGCCACACCATCAAGATTGGCGAGCGGCAACGTGTTTTGGATATGCTAGAGCGCTTCAATATGGATGACTGCAAGCCGGTGGGCTCACCCATGGCAGTCGATGCTTTGAGCAATTGTGTGGAGGAGACGCTAGCGTCAAAGCTACCTCCCGGCTCAGTGCCTTATCAAAGCTTGATTGGCAGCTTGCTCTACGCTTCCGTGAGCATAGGGCCCGTCATCACCATGACCGTTATCCACCTTAGCTGGTACATGTCGGACCCTTCTCAATCACATTGGAAGCAAGTCAAGCGGGTGCTCCGCTACCTCAAGATAACCGCAGATTCGGTGTTGATGTATGGAGTTGCACCTTCATCAAAACTGGTGGGATTCCGACTATGCAGGTGATGTAGATGGACGGCGTTCTCGCACGGGGTACGTGTTCAACCCCAACGGTACATCCGTGAGTTGTGAGAGTCACCGCCAACAAACCGTAGCGTTGTCGACAACATAGGCATAGTACATGGAGCTAGCCGCGGCTACTCAAAAGGCGATGCTTTTAAAGCAAATGCTCCATGAGCTCCACCAAGACCCCAGTTTTGCCATCGCCATCTACAAGGACAATGACAGCTGCATTGCTGTAAGCAAGCATAGCATGACAACCGGACGTAGCAAACACATGGACGTGAGGTACCTCTTCTACCAAGAGAAGGTGGAGAGCGGAGACATCGAAGTCCGATATTGTGCGACGGAGGGCATGCTTGCTGATGTTCTAGCCAGGCCACTTGCGAGTGTAAGGCCTAACAAGTTGCGCAATGCGATAATGGGTTTGCTTGAGTAGCAAGGGGGAGTGTTGAGCAACATGGCGTTGTATAGTAATCAAGTTGCTACTCAAATATGTTGCTATGTTGCTTTGTTGAGCGTGTATTATCGTGATATGACTGTTATGACTCAATATTACAAGATGATACGCATGAATGGATAATTGTGATGATAATAGCAAGTTGCTAAGCGTTAGGTGTCATTTAATGGCTAAAAATATAAGTTGGCGTGTGCTCAACAAATGGTATGTGCTTTTCCTCTGATAGACAAGTGTTAGGCACTTGAAGGTGGAATGACGTTCAATGTCACCACGAGAGTGTGATAATTCCTTATCGCCCCCACAACTTTCACAGTCTACTTAGAAAAACAAACGCAGCCGTTGTAGATGTCTTACTTTTACGTCTACAAGTTTCAGATTGACGACCAGTGATGTCAGCTAACTCCCACGGTGAATTGAAGAACATGCGCTCCCCACTCAGGTCTCTCTCCATGTCATAATCACTCGGCGGACAGTGAGGTAAGTCACCGTGCGAGTAAAGACCTTCGTTGACTTCACAACCTTCCAAAGTGAAGTCAAATCGTGTGTGCAGAGGCTCGAACAAAGAGTCTAGTTTCAAATCAATCGAACGTCTCAGTCTTACATATCTACGATTATCTTTTTGCTTGCTCTGATGACAACGACCAAGTATTGACTTAAATGGTGTCGTTACTGGAGTCGATGGAGATGTCGAAGTAGAAACATGCACCTCTGTCGCTAACAATGTTTCATGACGACAAGTAGATGTAGCATGTTGCTCTAGCTCGGCCGAAGAGAAGCCATGCCACCATCGTTTTTGCTTGTTGGGCGTGTCGACCGACTCTTTATCCTTCCGCTCCGGGCATTAGACGACACGGTGCCTCTTCTTGTGGTACTTGAAGCAAAGCCCGTTCTCTTGGTGTCGTTTACGCTCATGAGGGGTAAAAGCTTCAACGATGGCGCTGCAACCAATTTGGCCAGTGTCTTGAGAAGATCGGCCGCGGCCTCCACGACCGCCTCAACGGCTACGACTTCGATCAAACCCAAATTCATCGCCTCGATAAAATCATTTTGTGCCCTCGACCTGTGGGTCCTCAATATGACGTTTATGAGAAGGTCGACCACCTCCATAGTTATCATATAGGGTAGGCGCGCTCCT
This sequence comes from Tetraselmis chui, assembly GCA_026401115.1. Classification (NCBI taxonomy): domain Eukaryota; kingdom Viridiplantae; phylum Chlorophyta; class Chlorodendrophyceae; order Chlorodendrales; family Chlorodendraceae; genus Tetraselmis; species Tetraselmis chui. The sequence continues at coordinate 51,838 of JAPMLY010000076.1, forward strand.
TGCATGGCCCATTTGAGGTGAGTCATTTACGAGGTCATTCAAAAAAAATTGGAGCCCCACCATGGGCAGGCTATAACTCTTAAACTTAGAACGACGGGACTTGGCCTAAGTGTGAAGCTGAAAAATTGCTAGTCCATTGACGAAGCGAACACACTGAAAATTGTCCGTAAGAGGTCGTCGAAACCTCCGTAAAATGTCGTTGAATAGCTAGGTGTAGCTTACGTAACTTAGGGAGCCTTGCGTGAGTTCAATCAGGGGGTTAATCGCGTCATCCTGAACGTTGCTATACAACAAGGACGTATTGCGAATCTATGTTACCAAAGAGTCAAATGTGTCTGGATTAGATGCATGCTCCTTACGGTGAAGCCACCGGTTGTTCACGGGTCCAAAAAACTCAGACAAAACCCACACGACGGCATTGCACGAGTTTGCGTTAATGCCGGGCATGACAAAACGTTGAGGCTGCATCCCCAACCACTCCTCCAACTTACGTGCATCTTGTCTTGATTGGTAGGGGGCGTTAATTGTAGCCTTGCGCGGCGTCTTAGTCAGTGTTTCGATCTAGCCTACAAAGTTGGTTGTAAGGCCCGGAACTCCCATGCGTAAATCAATTAGCGTCTCTCCACACATATGATTAATGTGGCCTTTAATTAATATCCGCAATGGGCCATGGTCGGCCGCCGTAAAACGAGTGAAGAAAAGAGTTGCCTTGGTAACGAAGTGTCATCGTGGGCAAAATGTTGCGTAGAAATCACAACGCCTCAAGAAGCTTCCCACTAAGCAACGTAACCAATATTGTCTATTTGAGCGTGGAATGGGTCACATGTGACCCCTCCCATTCGGCTATTCCCATGCGGTGCCAACACAAGTGAATCATCTTAGAATTCCCCAAATTTGTAATATATTGGTCTTTAAGGCATGTAGTAGCTGTGGTTGAAGTTTCAGATTGAATATGTACAGTTTAGAGGCCATGCAGGTTATGTGTATATAGGGCTCTCAGGCATAAGACAGGGCGAAAACTAGGGTTTTTTAGGGTATGTTGCGGAAATCGCTGTAACATTCTCAATTATCCTCAAAATGACCTGAAATTGCATCAACTCCATCCTTTCTCTCTATCATACATCATATTAAAGAACAATGGCGAAATGTAATGAGTTAGTATGTTTTCGGGTGGGTAATGTAATGGGTCACATGTGACCCCTTTCATTTCTTTGCCTTTGTGGCTCATGTCTGACCCTCAAACGGTCAAGACAACCTCTAAAACAAGCAAACTAGTATCTCAATGTCAAAACTTTATCAAAATGCAGCATGGTGCAAAACAGGAGCAAAAAATGCAATCGTTATAGTCGTTACAATTTTGGGGTGTCAGCCCGCTCCCCGGTCTATCACGGTGCTGAGGTGCTACCACTACTACACCCCAAAACTGCCTTTAAACCCTCATTGGCAAACTTTTATGCCACCCACTGCTGTGCAACGGCAAGAGAATGCTTATGGGGGGGTGGGATACCAGCATTGTGCTTAGCAAAGCACTCCGGATTCTGCGAAAGGCTGCATATGTATTAACATGCACATTGGCCCTTCTACTACCCAAGGGTCACTAATGCAATGGTGCTATGTCTTCCACAAACAACAGCGACACGTGCTATGTTTTTTCAAGCAATATCTACACATATTCAGGCAGAATGTGTATGCATATATGTGTGTGTGTAGGAGTGGGTGGGTGTGTGTGGGTGTGCGTGCCTGTGTGCGTGCGTGTATGGGTGTGTGTGATGGGGGGGGGAGGGGGAGTGGGTTATGTGCGTGCAAGTGTGCGTGCATGCTTGTGTCTTTGAGTTTGTGTATCTGTGGGTGTCTGTGCATGTGTGTGTGTGTGCGTGTGTGTGTGTGTGTGTGTGCGAATGAGAGCGAGAGAGAGGGAGAGAGAGATGTCACATCCTTGCCGCTTTTACATAGCTAGCCCCCTTTCCTAACGCCGTCCTGTCGAGCTCTCCCCTCGGTCCGGAGTCGTTCTCCGGCCCCTACTCGTCCTCATCCGGGGCCCTATCACCTCGGATGAACTTGTCCTAGACAAGCAACGAAACAGTCGCAAGTTCACGGCCATGGTCACGCCTACGGCCTCTGCAAAGGCCATTGGCGGAAGCGCGGCCGCGCGATGACACACCGCCAACACGCACACCACAGCCGTGGCCACTCATGAGCCTCACACTCACTATTCCTACCCAATTTCATGGCTCTTACCTTTCTTTAGGTTAGGATTCTTATTCGGTGCCTCGTTGCTAGCATTTTTTGGGCGACGCGACGACGATTCCGTTGTTGGCTAGACGGCGAGTTGGTGCGGTGCGCCCACGCCGTCCTGTACGCCTGTGTGCAAAACCGCCCCCCCCCTCCGACTCCGGCTCTACTTCGAGAGCGCCGCCGCAGCACCACCTCCTTACCTATAACTAAACACACTTCTTGGTTAGGATCAAAGTTGCCTAGCAAAGGTGGTTTGGGCTCTTCGGGGGGTCTTACCGTCCAGTTATATGTCTTCGCGCAGAGCCTCCGCCCATCGCCACCCGCTGATCGCACTCGTGCGGCAGTGTCCGACCCGCGTCAGCAGCCCCCGTGGCTGCAAGAATGACCCAATTCACACTGTAAAGGGCTCAATGGTATCCATATGTATCACTCTCGTCAGTTTGAGTGGCTAGTGCTTCCACTTCTACGCCCGGAAGCAGCACGGTAGACTTTCGCCCGCACGGTGATTACCTGAAAAGTGACTGTACGCCGCGGTCGGAGTAACTGAACCCACCCGACAAGCACGGGTTCCAATGCGCATTACTCCGCAATACTTCCACATATTTCAATAGGATCTTTTTTCACGAACCAAAAAACTGTCTAGTTTAGAAATATATGGTGGAGCTTAGCATCATGCCAAAAATTCCTTTTATAAAAATCCAATTCTGTAAGGGGTCACATGTGACCCATTACATATGGAAGGGGTCACATGTGACCCCTTGCACAAATAGACAATATGTAGCAGTTCGAAGTTACGTTGAATCTCCTTAAATAATTCAATCTTTGAAGGCGTAAGAGAAGTCCGTCAATGTCGATCGTAGATGGGGCGACGTAAGTTCCATAGGGATGAATTGTCGACTGAGCAATCACGGCTTGTTCGACCTTAGCCGGAGCTCGTAAATTAGCAGTCACGTAAGGAACCGGAACGGATGCCGCAAAAGCGTAGACGAGCTGGTGCTTCCCTGCGGGTTACGGCACTCGAATACGATTGCTACTCAATAGTGTAAAGTCGTCGATGGTCAAGGTCATGCCGATTTCCTAGAGCAGTTCGCGAATGGCCGCGTCGGCATGCTTTTCGTTAGGCAAAATCGAACCGGCATGAAACAAAGTTTCAACGGAACGGAGCTCACGTTGTAACACGAGTTTTATGTCTGAGGCTTTGGAACCTCCGACACGCAATACGACCACAACGTACTTACAAGGTCTAACATAAGCCATGTCGAATTAGACAATCAACGTCAAACTAGTCAATCAACAACGAAAGCGGGTGTAGATCAAAGACCCTCCGAAACCATTTTGGCAGTTAGCCTTCAGAAAGCTAATTCCATACAAAAATATGTTCTTGCTTGCAGTTGCTTTTGCATGTGGAAGTGAAGATGAAGAGAGGTGAAAAGATGTCCGACTGGTAATGTTTAACAATAAAGTGTACTTGAACAAAGGAATTGTTAAAAGGTTATATCACCTCCCTCAACTGCACTAGGCTTAGATAGCTCCATCCTAACAAGCTTGCACATGCTCTCGCTTGGTCCTCGTGCCAGGTGCTAGGGCTCTCGTAGCGGTTTGAATATATTAGCGACGATGCTTGTCTGTCTCGGAAAATTAGACTAGCGCTTCACCTGGCTAGTTAGACTAATTATGCGTAAATGTACGTACTTCGAGATACTGGCACTACAATACGCATAAGTACCCTCGCTAAATTTGAATAACTACGTAACGACGTAGTACGTCCTTCCGATGGAAAAGCACAAACTAGATTAGTAACGAGTGCATGACTATGTATTACTACTAGTATTACATGGCTCTACTCGTCACGCTAGGGTAAATTGTCACATTGATTTAGATCTAGAGGTTTGCAAATTCAACTCCCTTGTGTACGGGACAGTAACCCCCATTGTTTATTTTACCTTTAATAACGGCGCGTCACACCTCTAGGAAAACTAATTGGTACTAGGAGTGAGGCGCAACCAACCACCAAATACTTTCCCCGAAGGTCGGCCCATCATGCCTAGCTTGGCCCCTACCGTGCAGTCACGGCACGGCTACATATGGTTACCGTCGCCCAACATGAGGTGAGGGGTGAATGCCGACATGCATGCGAGCGCCTTCTCGTCCGGGCCGCACGGCGCCTCATCACGTGTGTATCGTATTTTTTTTAGCATTGCAGCCTCTTGGGCGACCCTCACAAATGGGATTTTTTTGGGTATGATGCCCTCACCGCACATGAACCCCTTTGGCTCTTGTTGAATTTGTCACCACTGAATCAGTCCTTTTTTTGGCGCCTCCGAGATATGGGACTGGTAAGTAAACCCGCCCTTGCATGGAATCAGTCCTTATTGAAGTCGATGCTTTCACGTATGTATAGCCTAAGCTTCTGACATGCTAATCGATCGAATGCAGCTTGTAATGACTTGTAATCATAATATGTACATTTCTTGCCATGCCTTTATAGATGAAAGGATTTATTACAAGAAAAAGAAGTGGAAACCACCAAGCAAAAAGGACGAAAAACCCCCACATGCTCAAGCCCGAGGTAAAACCCCCCACAACATCAGCACTGCCCTCTTGCAAAGCATCGCGAAAACAAGAACCCATGATATTTCATCATCTACGGATGGTGGCCAAGTTCAGGGTAAGTGCGAGCGACTGTGAGTGACTGCATGTTCATCAATTTAGACGGCGCGTGCTATCGAGCGAGCCGAGGTCTTAGAGTGAAGCGACGAAAGGTTTCCGAGTCTCGCGTTGGAGTCCGATAATTTACGCAAGACTACGGGGGGGGTATGCTCGAACGTTTCAGTGCCTTCCAACAAACATGGGGGGGGAGGGGGGGGGAGTCTCTGTGCAACGCCGAGTTGACGATTCGAGTGACGTAGCCTGAGTGCGATGAGCTTCGAGGCGAAGAGTGGAATGCTTATTGTCGGAGTGAAAGGCGGGAAAGCCACGTAGGATCGAGAGTCGATAGTATGTAAATCACCAATCATCTAAGGTTTCGATAAACTTCGATTTTATTGACTCCATGTATCCGATGGGCAGATCTGCTACGGCGTGCTCCGCTAGCTGGCACACAAAGCGACGTGGCGGCACACTTGGTCAATACTTGTCCTCGCTGTCCTTGTTTGTCTGGGATGTTTCGTCATGTTTGGGACCATGTACTATGTGGCGGTTAGCCTCCTCAAGCTAAACGCTAGCACAAATCAGTTCTAATCTGTCTAGTTCTGTCGTTGCAAGATGGCAAAATGATGTTGTCGAGAGACGATGGTAAAAGATGTTTCACTGCTGTACTTAAGCAGTATATGTTGTAAGTGAACAATGGAATTGTTAAATGGTTTTGTCACCTCCCTCTATTGCACTAGGCTTAAATAGGTTTCTGCCCAGCTAACTTACGCCTGGTTGCTGCGCTTACGTGTCAGGCGTTAGGGCTGTCTAACCGTCGTCATTTGTCTTGAGACGCGGCTCGTTTAGCATGGAGAATCACGACGCTGCCCGTTCTGCTTCGGAGAACTCGCTTAGGCGCGTCGTCTAGCTAGTTAGATTAAGTAGGCATATCTGTACGTACCGGGAGGTAAGGGTCGTACAATAGCATCAGCACCCTTTATGAATATTGCAGTAGCGACGTACCCACGTGTATACGCCCGTCCGATGGAAAAGCACGAATAGGAATCAGTAACGAGTACCTGTACAATGTCATGCAATGTACGGTTGCAGGATTGTACTCGTCACACTCGTACCCTCCCCCTCTTGACAGATCTTTGAGGCCGCCGTGAGGCAAACCTCCGTGGTCTAAGCTCCTTTACTGAAGCAGTTATTGGGACTCAGGAATGCGCGCTGGGTGAGCGTGCATGAAGTCAATGTACGCCCGAGTCTTGGCAAACTTGTGCCATTGGGGCGTCTCCAAAAAATCTTGTAACGCTGTTGTCCGGTGTACTTCGTTCAACCGGTGCCAGACAGGTGGAATGTCGTCATCGTTGAAGTGCGTCATGAAGAGCAGATATTTGCCTCGTCGCCCAGGTAGAGACTTGATGCACACAACAGAGATGTGCGAGACATCAAACTCCTCTGCGTCTCCTTAAGGTACAGTAACCGGGATAGCTGGTCGTAGTGGAGGGGTAGAGCAGGGTCGCAAGTTGTTAACATGGATTACATGATGTAAGCGTACTGTCGCTGGAAGTTTTAATCTGTAACTGTGTTTCCCAATTTGCTCCTCCACTGAAAAAGGGCCAAGCTGTCTGTCTCTGAGTTTTCGGTTCGGTTGTCCTCGCATAAAAAGGTTTGTTGTGACGACTGACACCTTGTCTCCCTTAGCAAAGTGTGGCGTTGTAGACGGTTTTGTGCGTGCTTGCATCTCATCCTTGTGTAGTTGTAACACTGAGCGTACCATGGTGTGCACGTCCTGTAACAATCTTAACCGTTCTGCTGCGTCTTGCGAAATTGGAATCGATGGTCGCATGCTGAACAGCAGGTCAGGAGGCTCCTTAGGAGAGAACCCAAAGTTAGCCTCGAACGGTGTGTGCTCAATTCCGAGTGCACGCGAAGCGTTGCACGCAAATTCCACTTGTGGTAGTAGCATTGTCCAATCAGAGCCATCATAGCAACAAAAGCAACGAAGAAGCTGCTGAAACGTGCTGTTCACGCGCTCTGTCAACCCGTCCGTTTCTGGATGTCGACTGGAAGACATGTTCAGACGCGTTCCGAGGCGTCTCCAAAGTGTCTGCCAGAAGGCACTGATGAATTTCGGGTCGCGGTCGCTAATCAGCACACGGGGCAGTCCATGTAAATGGTAGACTCCCTGTAAAAACAAAATTGCAGTTTCTTCGGCAGTAATCGACTATGTACATGGCAGAAAATGGGCCATTTGAGTTAGATGGTCTACTACAATTAGCACACTGTTAAAGCCATTGCTATCAGGTAGGTGTGTCAGGCAGTCAAGACCAACTGTATGCCACGGTCTGGGTGGAACATGTAATGGGTAAAGAGTCGCAGCCATCTGCGGTCGAATCTATGCTCGTCGACATACGACGCAGCGTTCACAGAAATCTTTCACATCTTGGCGAATTCGATTCCACTAGAATCTGTCGAGTGCTTTAGCAAGAGTGCTAGCAACTCCTCTGTGACCAGCTGACGAACTTTCGTGCAGCTCTGTGTTCAATCTCAGTCGGAGCTCAGAGTTCTGTGGTATACAGAGGCGATTGAGGCGCCAAAAGTATCCGTCTCTGGCTTCAATCCGGCTGTCTTTCGTCCACTCACCCTCGTCCCCATAAAACGAGTCTTGTGAGAACCCCTCGCGAATGAGATCAGCGAACTCAGGGCTCAGCTGCAACGCGTTAACAGTCAGTAAATTTAACTACGCGTCTTCAAACAGCAGCTGGGACTTCCGTCGTAATTCTCGATCTGACGGAACCTCGCCATCCCAAAATAAGGGAACTGTGGCCTGAGGTACGAAGTCCGGACGCCGGCTTAACGGGTCAGCTTCGTTCAGAGCTCCCTTGCGATATGCAAGTGTCATCGAGCCCACAAACGGTTGCAAATCCCGCAGGTATCTTGCTTGCCGCTTGTTCAGCCCGTTGTTCGGTTGCCTGAGCAGATGTCGCAGTGTGTCGTGGCATGTTACGACAAGGAACTTAGAGCATCCTTCAAGATAGCACCTCCAATGCTTGACAACTTCGCATACGGCCAAAGCTTCTAAGTCGTACGCAGAGTAAGTGCTACCACGCTCAGCTGGATTAAGCTTACGCGCTCGGTAAGAGACTGGTTGAAGACCTCCTCCTTGGTCGTGCAACAGGAATGCCGCAATCCCCACTGTTGAAGCATATGTAGCCACGGTGAACGTCGCGTCCGAGCCGACCTCCGGAAGGATCAGGCATGGCGCGGAAATGAGCCGTAACTTGAGAGTCTCAAAGGCTTCCAAACAGGCAAGCGTCAGCGTAACCTTCTGTGGCTGGGACTTCCGCAGTAAGTCCGTCAATGGAGCCGTAAGGTCGCTAAAATGGTGTATAAATCTGGCGCAGAAGTTGCAGAACTGTACGAAACTGCGAACCTCCTTTTGTGTCTTAGGCACTGGCCAGTCTGCAACGGCCTCGACTTTCTTTGTGGAAACCGAAATTTTACCGGCTGACACAGTGTAGCCCAGGTACTCCATCTCTTGCAGTCCGAAGAAGCATTTATTAAGGCGTAATTTCAGGCCTTCCTCCTTGAATCGCTGTAGCACGAGACGCAGATGCTCCAGATGCTCTTCTAGAGTTCGACTGTAAATACAGACGTCATCGAGGTAGACTGTCACGAACTTACGTAAAAAGTCGCGAAGTATGTCATTCATCATCTTCTTAAATGTAGCCGGCGCATTGCATAGGCCAAACGGCATGGCGACCCATTCCATTAAGCCATCAGGGGTCTGAAAAGCCGTCTTGTGAATGTCATGGCCACGCACTCGAACTTGCCAGAAGCCAGAGGCGAGGTCGAGGTGTGTGTAAAAGTTCGCGTCCTTAAGTTCGTCCAGAGTATCATCCACACGCGGAAGTGGGTAAGCATCTTTACGCGTAACTTCGTTAAGGCCACGGTAGTCAATGCACAGACGTAGCGAGCCATCAGCCTTCCGCACAAAAATAATTGGCGAGCCGAACTCACTGTAGATGGGACGGACCAGACCAGCTTCCACTGCGTCTTTGAGCTGTCGATTGAGCTCAGCGCGCTCTGCATGTGACAATCTGTTTAGCCGTTGGCGTCGCATCGGGCTAGTTGTTTCAATGGGATGATCCCACTGTCGGCTTACATGTGGAGAGTCAACATGTTGCAGTAATTCCGGGAAGTCATCGAAAAATAACGACCGGAAGTTGTCACGTTGTTCTGCAGTTAGTTCCTCTCCAGTGTGAAAGTTTGTTGGTTGTTCAACGGCTGACATGAGTTCAAGGACGTAAAATTCAGCATGACGTCCTCTGCTGCGGCGCGTCTTGCGCATGAGTTTCTGAGCTTTAGTAGACGACAGCAGTAGACACTCAGGGCGTCGTTCCTCGAGTGTAGTTTCCACTGCAGTGCCATCCATCAGTGTAAAAACCCTTGTTGTACCAAACTGTAAAGAGGTCTGTTCATCATCAAGCCATGGTAAACCAAGGATAATATCAGTTGTACGTAAATCACGTAAGACGTAAAAAGTCCGGTGAAATTCGTGTCGAGCCAGCTCAAAAGTAACATCGCATACTGTTGAAGAAGTAACTCGTTGTCCGTTGGCGAGTCGAACTGGTGTCTTAGTCGTAGACTTCCGAGTCTGTAAAGCAAAGCGTCGTACGAAGTCCTCTGACACAAAATCAAGCGTCGCAGCGCAGTCCACTAATCCAGAAATTTGGTGTCCGCCATCAAGAGTTTTCACAGTCAGCTCAGTTCGAATTAACGGGCGAGCTTCCGTGAGGTCAGTCAATAGGGCTGTAGCTGGCGAAGAAAATTGTCGTAGCGTAGCGATGGACGGTTCCGTGTCGTCAGGAGGTACAGGTACCGAGTCGGGTTGATCAGTTGCTGTAGGTGTTGTCGAGTTGTAAAACGCACAGTCTGCGTCGACTAACCACAATTGTATATGCCAAGGAGCTGGAGCATCTACCTCATGTTGTGTTGGAATCTCCAGTGACTGACGAGTAAAAAGCTGTGTCCTTGCTGGGAATTCTTGGTAGAGTTTCCAGCTCTTAGTCAGTTGAGTAAATTTCGCCCATTTCGGGAGTACAAAAACAACCATCGTAGATGTCGGAGATGTTCGACGACAATCCTCAAAATGTTGTGCAATCTGCTCAGCTAACTCCCAGGGTGGGTTGATAAACACCCGTTCTCCTGTCAAGTCCCTCTCAAGAATCGAGTCACTCGGCGAACAGTGAGGTAAGTCACCGCGCGAGTTTAGACCTTCATCATCAGCACATCCCTCCAAAGTGAAGTTGAATTGTGCATAGTCAAAGACTGAGTCAACCAGTTTCCAATCGATTGAACGCCTGGTTACAAGTTTACGACTATGCCTCTGCTTAGTCTGACGACGACGACCTGCTACTAACGTTGCATGTGTCGCGACTGTAGTCGATGGAGATGCTGAAGGTGTTTCGACAATCTCTGTCGCTAACAGTGTTTCAGAACGAACAGTAGATGTAGCCGGCTGCTTCAGTTCGTTGGTAGAACAGCCTTGCCACCATCATTGCTTCTTAGACTGAGGTTCCATTGGTGCCTTGCCCTTCCACTCCGGGCACTGGAACAGTCGGTGTCCCTTCTTGTGGCACTTGAAACAGAGTCCCTCCTCCATGTGTCGCTTGCGTTCCTCAACTGTCATCGCATTTGCGAGAGTGTTGAAGTCAACGCGGCCAGATGTTTGACCACGTCCTCCATTGTTGCCTCCACGTCCACGTCCACGGCCACGACCACGGCCACCTCCATTACGCTTCCAGATCTTAGAGGCGTCGACGAGAGGGTCTTCAAGGTTGCGCTTGCGCGTTGGTTGATTAGATGGGCCAGCGGAAGACCTCATGTTGCCGAGTTCCGGCGAATCCGTAACGACGTCATTCAGGAAATTTTGCATTTCCACCAGAGTAATCTGGTACCCCTTCTGAGTTCGGTGTGATTTCGCCTGGTTCTTCAATGTAAAGTTCGCCAAACCGTTAATGAAGCGTACACACTGCACATCAGCTGTCAGAAAGGTTGAGCAAAGCATTAATTACGTCGTCTTGAATGTTCGGAAGAAATGTTGTCTTGCGTAGCTCCGCGACAAACTCGTCATATGTAGATGGACTAGCAGCTTGGGTTTTACGATTCAGCCACCACCCATTCAGATGTCCTGAGAACTGTGAAGTAACCCACATAACCGAGTCGTACGAGTCAGCCGTAATACCAAGCATTAGAAAACGTTGAGGCTGAGCTTCAAGCCAATCCTCCAGTTCATTTGCAATTCGACCAGTATGCAATGGTGAGTTAATCGCAGCTTTACGCGGTGTCTCCGTGAGGGTAACAGGTAGTCCAACCAAGTTATGAGTAGGCATCGGCATTCCCATACGTAAATCTGTCGGCGTTTCACCACTCATCTGATTGAAGTGTCCACGAATCAATAGCCAGACATGACCAGAGTCGACCGACGTAAACCGAGAGAACATGAAGAACTGTCTCGGAATAGTTGTGTCGTCTTGAAAGACCGGGCTGTGTGAATAGACTGCTCGACAAAAAGTCTCCCATTGAGTCACGTAATCGAAGTGAAGTAACTCGCTCTTATGCTTCTCAGCACGAAGTAACCCAGTCTTAGCGGGCATAAGGTTCAGACCGTCAATGTTAATTGATTCCGGGACGACGTAAGTACCATCCGGATTAATTGTCGACTGTGCTGTAACAGCCTGCTCAACATGACCAGGTGTTCGTAAGTGGCTCGTAGCAAACAGGACATGGACATAAGCTGAGTACACGTAAACAAGTTGTAGTCCTTGAGGTAACGAAACTCGGACATGAGCGTCACTCAACAGCGTTAAATCATCCGGTGTCAAAGTAAGGCCGGTTTCCTCGTGTAACTCACGAACGGCAGCGTCCACATGCTCTTCGTTAGGTAAGACAGAGCCAGCCGGAAGCCACGTTTTACCGGTACGAGGCTCTCGTTGTAATACCAGCTTCACATCCGACAGTTTAGTCCCACCAACATGAATTATCAATACCACGTAATGTCCAGGTCCTACTGAAGCCATCTCGAATCAATCGAGGGAACGTTGAGCGAATCAATGAGCAACGAAATCGTGCGTCGACCAAAGAGCTCCGAAACCAGTGTGGCGGTTAGCCTCCTCAAGCTAAACGCTAGCACAAATCAGTTCTAATCTGTCTAGTTTTGTCGTTGCAAGATGGCAAAATGATGTTGTCGAGAGACGATGGTAAAAGATGTTTCACTGCAGTACATAAGCAGTATATGTTGTAAGTGAACAATGGAATTGTTAAATGGTTCTGTCACCTCCCTCTATTGCACTAGGCTTAAATAGGTTTCTGCCCATCTTACTTACGCCTGGTTGCTGCGCTTACGTGTCAGGCGTTAGGGCTGTCTAACCGTCGTCATTTGTCTTGAGACGCGGCTCGTTTAGCATGGAGAATCACGACGCTGCCCGTTCTGCATCGGAGAACTCGCTTAGGCGCGTCGTCTAGCTAGTTAGATTAATTATGCATATCTGTACGTACCGGGAGGTAAGGGTCGTACAGTAGCATCAGCACCCTTTATGAATATTGCAATAGCGACGTACCCACGTGTATACGTCCGTCCGATGGAAAAGCACGAATTGGAATCAGTAAGGAGTACTATTATAGTACATCATTACCATTACATGTACGCTCACAATTGTGAGCGTTATCAGTGAATACGTACAGTTGACCTAGTACGGATAAACTAGAATACCATATACAAGCAGTAGTCTGTTCTGCTGCTGTTTAGTTCTCCTGTAACCATCACACAGTCCCTGTTGCACACGGACCTGTGAACTCACCTAGCATCTCACGGGCACCTCTGATAAGAAGTTATGGGCCCTCTTAGCCTTACGGACACTTACACGCCTCCGCTACGCACACGTCAAGTGCCTAGAGCGCTAGCGACATATACTGGCTTAAGTACTGCAAACACAATGGCCGGCAACTCGCCGCCACCGCCGCCATCGCGGGACAACACCACCCGAGCGACCACCCGTCAGCACTCACAAGCGGACATCATCCGAGAACACTAGCGACTACCAAGACGTCGCTCACAAGTGGAGAATCACACGCACACACGGAGGTGGCTCACTCGCACGAGTCACTTCTAGCACATCGCCCAAGCATCGCACCGCCGGCGCCGCCTAGCACCAAGGGGACTAGCCGCCCCGACATCAAACTAGCCACAAGTCCGACGCCGTTCATCAACGGCCACCTCCTCAGAATCAGCGGCCACACAGAAGTCGCTCGACACAAAAGCAACGGCCACAGAGAAGTCGCTTGCCATAGAAGGAGCGGTCACGCACCAGGCGATGACCTATAGATATAAGCAAACTAACGGACAAATCTCTAAGCATGCTTGAATGTACGGTCAATGATCTAGAGGGGCTATCATAGGATATCAGTGCCCGTACACGTATTCCTACATATTGATGTGCGCACTAGATATATTCATATAGGCGGCAGCGTGCGTGCTCCCATTAACTTCTCATATTTCCTCAACGTCCTGTAACTATCGCTACGAGCCATCCCGCGCACGCGCCAACAGGCATCGCGAGGGGGCTGCGGCCCCCTCCTCGACCGTGCTCCGATAATAGGTTATGGGCCCTCTGTTAAGAAGCTGCATACACGCGACCAACGCGGTTTTAGTGTGAGAAAAAAGAGGTGTGAAAAGTCGAACCGGACTTTTTAGGCATGTCCGAACGGAAGCACCCGCCGCCGGCGGCGCCAATCACACGGAGCAGCAGCAAAGTGACTCACGCGGAGGCATCTGGCTCCAACCCCGGTAAAGATCCTGTCGCTGCTACTACCCTGGATAATACCCTAGGTAGTATTCGCTCTGAAACTATAGAGCTGATAGACACGTCGATAGAACGGTCGCACGCGACCACCCACGAGTTAATAATTTCTCAATTTGATCGCCTTACCGCGAACTTCGGGCCACCCCATGGGCAGCCGACACAGCGACCAGTGACAGATGGTGGGACATATAGTCGTAGCACTGACCGAACCGCTACCCCTGTATATGAACCGGACCATTATAATTTTGACGACGAGCAGCTTAGTCGCGGCCAGTTCGACGACAATAGCTTGAGCCGGTCTCTGATGCGCACACATGGACCGACTTTCACAGCCGACAACAGTTTTCCAGAGTTCAGACGGGACTATATGAACTATCTGCGTGCGATTAGCCCTGCCTTTCCAGAACTCCTAGAAGGAGCAGCACCTCCCGATGCTGCTGTAAACACATCCTATAAGAATTTTCAACAAAAACTGTTCGGGTATCTTTGCGTGATGATGAAACACCCTACTGTTGTGATAGTCATGACCAACTTTCAGCGCGACCCCGCTTTCTCGGCTAGGGTTTCACCAGGCTCAAATGCCTGGCGTGTCCTCATCGACCATTTCGACCAACGGGGTATTGGCAGAACAGTTGGGTTACTTGCAAAACTTTTGGACGCTCAAGGCGAAACCGAAAGTGTAGACGCCTTTCTACAATGTATGTTGCACACCTTCCAAGACCTTAATGAAGATGAGTTTCTGGTCAGTGAAAAGATTTTGGTAGCTGCTACTCTGTATAACTTAAACAACAAGCTCTCGGGGGCACGAGCAAACATTATAGCTGCCCTTGATGCCAGACAGAATGGGCAAGATGCTGCCTCCATACCCTTCACTCAACTGTCTACCATGCTTATTCAGCATCAGTCGCACACGTCCTTTCATGGACACCAACCTCCCGGCCGTCGTCATGGTATGCATGACCCCCAAGCTTTCAACACTGCTGTTGAAATTGCCGTTGAGGAAGCCTTAGCCGCACGTGCAGACAGCCCACATAGCAAACGCACACCCCCCCTGTCGCTATTGCACCGATGCGGGCCTTCCCATGGCCGCCATATTCCATTGGCATCATGACTGCCCTCTCCCGCCGCAACACCAGCAGTACCAGCAACATTACCCGAACCAGCAGTACGCCCCCCATCCTTCAGCTCTCCGAGGCCGTGGTCGTGGTCGGGGTGGTCGGTGGACGCGTGACGGGCGTGAGAGTACGCCCCGTGATTCCCCTTCTGGGCAACCCTCCGCCTCCCACTCAAATGTCCCACGTCCGATTGGGGCCGTTGCATCTGCGCAGTCAACCCTCATGTCCTTTTTTGATCTCGATGGGGCACCATCAATCAACATGGCCGCTGCCTCCCACTACGCCTACGGTGGCCCATCCACCGCCCATACGTCCGGCCACTCCTCCCCCGACATGGAGTCCCCTGCGGGTTCACCCGTGGCCTACAACGCCTCTTTGGGCACCGCGCCGACCGCCCTTCGCTTTATCGACGCTGGTGCCAATATCAGCTTGGAGGCCCATCGTTCTGCATTCGTCACGGGAAGCTACACCCGACTCCGCAATCCCATCCACGTCAAAGGCATCGACGTCAACATTCATGGCTATATGGTCTTGTTGAACTTCATCTCGCCTATCAAGATGGCCACTCCCGCCGGATTCGCATTCGTGCCGCCCACGCCCCCAACATGTCCAAACGCGGCGCCCCAAGCATCATTTCCCAAGAGCATCTCCGAAAACAGCACAACATTAGCTTCCATTACCCTGCTATCGGACAACCGACAGCAAGTGACGCTCATGGCGACTTCATCCTCGTCATGTACAACAACTTGCCTCATTTGCAGACCATTGACGGTGAGTTCACTTCCCTCTTTGCTTACAATGGTGCTGGCCCCATGTCTACTGACACCACTTTGTGGCACCAACGCCTTGGTCATCCTGGCAGAGACACCATGACTCTCGCCCTTCGGAGCGCCGACATCACTGGAGCGAAGTACGACAGTCATGTTCCCCTCCTGTCGTGTGAACCGTGCATTTTAGCCAAATTGCACCATGCCCCCGTTAACACTCAGCCTGGCACCAAACCCACGGCTTGCTTTCAAGCATTCAGCTCTAACATCTTCGGCCCGCTCAAGGAGACTGGGCCAGGCGGAGCCAAATACCTCCTCGGTGTAATTGATCACTATTCCAACTACATTTGGCTCCTCGCCCTCGCATCCAAGAAAGCCGTTGTCTCCACACTGTATTCCGCTCTCACAAACACCCGGAACTTGCGCTCCAGCCTGCACCCTAGTTGTGCCTTTCGGCCCACAATCAAGTTCGACTGTGATCCGAACTACCTTGATGTTGCTTTCCGCACCATGGTCGCCTCCTTGGGATATACAGCCCAATTCACAGCACCGTACACTCATAACCAACTCGCCAAGATGGAACGCCAATGGGCCACCCTTGCGGATTCCGCAACCGCCATGCTTCAGCACGCGAACTGTCCTACCAAATATTGGGGCCTTGCCATGCGTACGGCGGTCTACCTTCGCAATCGCCGTCCCTCGCCCGCTGCGTCCGCCGGGTCGGGCGGTGTTCCATACACCCTTCTCCATGGCGTCCCTACTGACCTCGCACACGTTAAAGTCTTCGGCTGCACGGCTTACCTGCGTTTGGAGGATCGCTATCGGGACAAACTGTCTCCCAAAGCCCTTCGCTGCATGTTCATTGGATACTGCGATTATGGCCCGGGTTACTGGCTTCTCAACCTCGCCACAAGGAAACTCGTTCGCACTATCCATGTTGCCTTCGTTGAGTCTCAGCCCGCTCAGGCATCCATTGCTCATGGCACTTCACAAGCCTCTTCACCCAGTGGTCTCGAGCCTTGGGGGGCTACCAGTGCCAACCTCTCATGTGTTGACACCACACACTTCGCAGTTCCGACCAACAACCCGTTTGCGGTCCTACAAGACACTTCAAAGGACCCTCCCACCGATCATGCCATTGACCACGACGCACGTCAGGCCTCTTCATGCTTCGCGGCAGCTGCCTATGTCCAACGTGTCAACAAGACAGCCCAAGTGTTTACACAGAACGAACCTTTGCGACCACCTCGCACTGCTGCTCCATGGGAAGGCACAGAGGGGCAACTTCCCACAGCAGAGGAACCTGCGACGTACCCTCCGGCGGCGCACATTCATGTGCCCGTTGACATCAAGCACGCATTGAGTGGGAAGTATGCCGCAGGATGGCGTAAGGCAATTCGCTCTGAACTTGCGTCCCTCCACAACAAGGGTACCTTTCGGATGGAGAATCTGCCGCTTGGACGCAACGCCATTGGCAACAAGTGGGTGTTCAAGGTCAAGGCAAAACCTGATGGATCAGTTGACCGCTTCAAGGCACGATTGGTTGCTCAAGGCTTCAGCCAACGAGCAGGAGTCGACTACTCTGAGACGTTCTCTCCCGTCGTCAAGCTGAGCACTCTACGTACTGTCTTGGCCATCGCTGCCAAACGGAACATGCACATGCATTCGGCAGACATTGAGACTGCGTTTCTCAACGCAGATCTCCAAGAGGAGATTTACATGCGTCAACCCAGAGGGGCAGAGGATGGAACGAGTCGAGTCATGCGCCTACTCAAGAGCATCTATGGGGTAAAGCAAGCCTCGCGTGAATGGCACAAGCTCTTCCACCAGACGCTTTCCTCACTCGGGCTCAAGCGGGCGACATCTGACACCAGCCTCTATACGATGAACCACCCAGTGCATGGCATATGCATCGTGCTGGTATATGTGGACGACATTCTCATCATCTCAGACTCACTAAAGTGGATTGAGTCGGCGAAGCGGGCCATAGGGGAGCAGTTCCGCATGACGGACTTTGGTGAAGCCAAGTTCATCCTTGGGATGGACATTGTCAGAAACAAAGAGGCAGGGACCATCAGTCTTTCCCAAGAACAATACACCAAGGAGATCCTCGAGAAGTACGGGATGTTGGACAGCACGGCATTAAAGGTGCCTATGTCACCTGCACACTATCGGGACGGAGAAGTCGCGTCCGACCATGACAAGGTGGCGTTGACACCATCGGAGCACGAGACCTTCCGTGCTATCCTTGGATCGGTGAACTTCCTGTGCATGTGTACCCGACCTGACATTGCGTTTGCTATCAGCGTCATCAGTAGGCGACAGACTGCTCCCACGCAGTTCCACATGAAGCAGCTCAAGCGTCTGTTGCGATACTTGAATGGGACGAGACCCATGGGCATCACTTATGGCCGACCGTCACGAGAAAACGCGGACGATATAAAGGTGTTCTCATATTCAGACTGGGCGGCAGACACGACCACCAGACGATCACAATCTGGGGAGATGGTCATGCTTAATGGAGGAGCAGTCAGCTGGACTTCCAAACAGCAAGAGGTGGTGGCCTTGTCCACCACAGAGGCAGAGTATGTCGCCGTGAGTCGCGCAAGGCAAAGCGCGGTGCGTTTTCGGCAATTGATGCGGGATGTCCACCAACACCAGCATGGTGCCACAACGGTTTATGAGGACAACGAGGGAGCAGTCAAGCTTGCTAACAACCCTATGGCCTCAAATAGGACAAAGCACATCGACATCAAGCACCACTATATTCGGGAACTGGTGGATGCAAAGACAATCGCAGTTGTGTCAGTGGGCACGGCAGACATGCTGGCAGATGGCCTGACGAAGGCGCTACCGGAGCCGAAGCACAGGATGATCTTCAGGCGATGCATGGGAGCGGCGCCAAGTGAAGACTAGTTCCTTTACATTTCTGCCAATGATCTAGAGGGGCTATTATAGTACATCATTACCAGTACATGTACGTTCACAGTTGTGAGCGTTATCAGTGAATACGTACAGTTGACCTAGTACGGATAAACTATAATACCAGATACAAGCAGTAGTCTGTTCTGCTGCTGTTTAGTTCTCATGTAACCATCACACAGTCCCTGTTGCACACGGACCTGTGAACTCACCTAGCATCTCACGGGCACCTCCGATAAGAAGTACTCGTCACAACTATATAATATCCTGATTAAATAGGGCTAGGGTCTCCCTCCATGTTTCCCTCCTTGATGTTCCCCTCCCATTTTCCCTGACCGTACTCATGTTGTTCTCCTTGTTTAATCCATATTTCCCTCCCTGCTTGTCTCTTACATGTACACAATTTAAGGCCGGTCCTAAGATGAACTTTGCCACCCACGGCGAAAGATGAGATGGAAAAGTTCACCTTAGTTAGAATCGGCCTTAATTAAACTGTATACAGGTAAGAGACGAGCAGGGAGGGAAATATGGATTATAAAAGGAGAACAACACGAGCACGGACAGGGAAAATGGGAGGGGAAGCAGAAGGAGGGAAACAGGGAGGGAAACCCTAGCCCTATTTCGTCAGGATATTATAGTATATCTCATCTTTCTCGTATGATGGCTAAGTTCATCTAAGAACCGGCCTTATATTATAGTATATGGTCCCAAACATGACGAAACATCCCAGACAAAGAAGGACAGCGAGGACAAGTACTGACCAAATGTGCCGCCACGTCGCTTTGTGTGCCAGCTAGCGGAGCACGCCGTAGCAGATCTGCCCATCGGATACATGGAATCAATAAAATCGAAGTTTACCGAAACCAGAGATGATTGGTGATTTACATACTATCGACTCTCGATCCCACGTGGCTTTCCCGCCTTTCACTCAGACAATAAGCATTCCACTCTTCGCCTTGAGGCTCATCGCACTCAGGCGACGTCACTCGAATCGTCAACTCGGCGCTGCACAACTCCACCCCCCCGCCTCCCCTCCCCACAGTTTGCTGGAAGGTTCTGAAACGTTCGAGCATACCCCCCCCGTAGTCTTGCGTAAATTATCGGATTCCAACGCGAAACTCGGAAACCTTTCGTCGCTTCACTCTAAGACCTCGGCTCGCTCGATAGTACGCGCCGTCTAAACTGATGAACATGCAGTCACTCACAGTCGCTCGCTCCGGCGCCAGCCAGCAACCCGCCGCTGCTTCCGGATGCATTGGCCTTCAGACGAGGCGCCGATTTGCCGTGCTCGCGTCCTCTCCGGCGTCCAAAGCTCAAGGTGCGCCGATTCCCCTGCTTGCCCTGCCGTCGTTGTAAGTGTACTTTCGTTTCGGTACAGCAAACGCATTGCCCAGTCTATCCTGAAGGACCGCCGAGTGACGCTATCAATTGCGTCCTGCGACAACCACCTCATCCCTGGAACCTGTTCTAAACTGGTCTATTATGCCCCCGAAGCAGGCTCTATCGAGAAAGAGACCAGTGTCTCGCCGGTAGTTGCTCTCCCCCGTCGTGCGGCCCTCGCGGCCGCGCTGGCCGCTGTGCCCGCCCTCGCCCTCGCCCCTCGACCCGCGCAGGCGGTGATGGGAATGACTGCGGGTCGCGTGCCGGGCCTCACTCCCGTGCCTGGTCGCGAGGGCTACGAAACGTACATTCGACCAGAGGGAAAGTCAGGTGGTCACGGAATCGGCTGGAGTGAGATCCCGCAGTATAAGTTCACGGTGCCGGAGGGATGGGAAGAGCAGCCCGTGTCTATCGCCGACCTGGGCGGAACAGGTGCGACTCTTTGTGTTGTTCCGCCCCGTCACTAGTAACCTTCAACCGGATCCACACCATCCGCTCGATACGCTTTCGACCTCCGGCGTAATATACCCAACCGTTGCGCGTCGAGACGTACTTAGTTTGGTCGCTATGTTACTCTGTCGACGCAGAGATCGACATCAGATTTTCGAACGACAGTATGGGCGAACTGGCGGTGGTGGTAGCACCGGTGCTGCGTTTCATGGATGTTGGATTCAACGCCCAGGTAATCCCGTCTCGTGTTGTGGTTCTGTGTCCGCTTTTTGTAGCGTTTAACGACACCCCGTAACCTTTCCGTCTGACGCCGTTGTCCCTCCTCTGATTGAAGGTCTCGATGAAAGACATAGGCGAGCCAGAGAGGGTGCTTGCGGGCTTTGCACCCGAGCTGTGGGGGCAGCCGTTGGACGAGGGCGACGTGCTGGACACACAGGTGCTGGAGAGGGATGGACTGATTTACTACAGGTATATCTTCTTCCCTAATGCACCTTGTTCGCCCATGAAGAACACACACACACACACACACTCACTGAAACACGCAAACACACACACATTGACAGACACACACACATACGTACGCAGTTATTTTGTCATTCCAACTCTGAACGCATAGTCATACCTTTGCTGATACTTTGATGCGATGACAGGTGGGAGGTCAAGCCGGTTCGCAAGCCGCAGAGGTTGCTAATCACAGCCACCGCCACCCGCAACCGACTGTTTATAATGCTGGTGGGAGGCAACTCGCGGCAGTGGCGCAAGGCGAGCTCCGAGCTCGCCGGAATTGTGGACTCCTTCGTCGTGCCGCCTCCTGAAGCCTAGATGCCCCCCATGAGAAAAACTCTCTCTCTTTGTAACTGACACCATTTTGACACCGGTGATTACACAATGGCAGGACCGCAACATCCGCCACTCATTGCTGTCGTTCAGCACCACTAAACATCAGAGCATACGGTGCAGAATGAACAGGCAGAGAGTGAGAGCCAGGGGGGGGGAAAGGGGCGTATTGTGGAGAGTTAATTCGCTATAGATTATGCCCGCTCATATCCAAGTTCAGAATAATATTCAGGAATGCCACTGCTGTTTCGAATGTTCCCGCGAATTCTCACGGTGAAAGATGTGACCTTGACCGCATGAGGTTTGGAGGCGATCAAGATAAAGACACGTCGGGTCTTAGTAGTTGTTAAACAGCTCTGGGTGGTGCTCGTGCAGCTCTCTGCCTGCAGAGACAGACACCACACAACAAAGGGTAGCGCCAATTCAGCCACCCATTCATCGATCCGTCACATCAATCAGCTCCTTCCAACAGCTCCCCTGATACCCACATGCCGCCTTCTCATCCTCACGCAGAACATAGAGCCACAAGGAAGGTGACCATTAAAAGCGTTATGTTAATTCGCAAGATAGAATGCATTGTTTGATGGACGATTGTGAGCACCGATACCCACAAACCTGTTAGGTGCTCGACGGAGACGGCGCCGGTGCGAATATCTTCCCGCCGCTGCTCGTCTCGCTCCGCCTTGGCCTGTCGCACCAGCCACATCGCGACTTTAGCTGAAGGTCAGGGGCTTGATTCGAGGAAGCAAATAGGAGAGGTGGCGGTTTCGGGAGGGGAAGGGTTGAGGTAGGGGCGGAAGGGCACTCACAGCGGCGGCGGCTTCGTCCTTTTGAGCTTTCCACGTCTGAAACTCGGCAGCCGAAAGCTTGGGCCCGCCGGCCGGCGGTGTGCCCTGACTGTTGTCGGGGAAGGCAGGCATTGCTCTTCCACTCACTTGGACTAGACCGAGATGTTGTGCTGCTGTGAGGGTTCGGTGGGGGTAGGGGCTCATGTGTCGACGGTCGTATGTCGCTTAGCGAGCTCAACTCATTAATTAATAATTACTTATTTGTAATAAAGAATTCGGAATAAATTATGGAACAACTCTATATCATCTCATGGGATATCACGTGATCAAATTATAGTATCTAATTCTATGTTAAGTACTGATTTTATTTTATGCCGTCGGATAATTTTCGGCGATGACAGCGGAGATTTGCGAGTAGAGAGGTGATCGGAAGAAATGGCGATATATACGCAGTGGGCGCGACAGTCGGTCGTGTCATCATTGGCGCTGTCGCCACTGTCGGCGGGAGCAAAACCTATTTGCTGGCAGCACCGCTCCGGAAGCAGCGCCAAGCAGCACCGCACACGATCCACGCCATGGCGTGCTCTTTTCGCTGCGCTGCGTCGACATATGCCGGAAACACGATTGGGTCGGCCCGCTCCAGGCGTCCCCGTGTGGCTGAGCCGCGTAGCCATTGCGTGACTCCTGCCGGTAGGCGCCTAGCCAACTCCGCCATCTTAATTTGTCATCGTACCACGTGGTCGCAGGCCCGTTAATATACTCAGTCTCCGTTGTCGTGGCATAGTAGCGTTGAGTGACAGCCCCTTCACACTGACTTTGAGATTCTGTAGGTCTGGCATTTCGCCATCGCGTCGGAGTGAGGTGCGGTGCAGAGGAAGATGGAAACGGTGCGCCCGCGGCGCCGAGCAAGAAGAAGCGCCCTTACGCGGGCAAAAGCACCGACAGCTTTGACGACGACGAAGACGGCGAGTGGTGCGCGCCCAGTCTGGTCACGGTCGACAACGAGTCGCACCCCAAATTCACGGTGTTTCAGGTCTCCGTGCAGGACTATCCAGGCCTGCTGCGCGTCCTGGCGTGGGTGCTCAATGGTGAGATCCCCCACCCCTCTCGCTCGCGAAACAAATAGTACCAGATTTCGATATCAGGATGAGCATCATCGTCTCCACGTGCACTTTACAGGGCCGCGCACAACAAAAAAAATGACCGAGAATTCTAACAACACCTGCAGCAAAGCTACTTTTCGCAGATGGAAATGTGGTCGTGTTTTCGTTACTTCTTTGTGACCAACTTCTCGAGGTGTAATTACTTTCGGAACGGCGGTTGGCGGTGCTACTCCTCCTTTCTCGTTTCGTTGCTTACACTGTCTAATTTTGCGGTCGTATAGCTTTCTGAGCTCGCCGTCGGCTCTGACTTGTCGGGATCACCCCGGTCTATGTCATCACACGACGCGCTTCATCCGCCATCCAAATTCAGCCATCATCTGCCGCAGCCATCCTCCCGTTCTTTCATATCGTCAAGTATCACCGCATCTGTCCGCCTTACACATGTTACATGTTTACGCTTTACCACCCCCCATTTGCACAGACATCCCAGGCAGCTCATTGGATAAACCCCTATGACCAAGCACACATACAACACACCAACTTTGGGCCATTTTCTAGGTGTGTGTGTGGGTGTGAGAGAGAGAGAGAGAGAATGTGTGTGTGTGTGTGTGTGTGTGTGTGAGAGAGAGAGAGAGAGAGAGAGAGAGAGAGAGAGAGAGAGAGAGAGAGAGAGAGAGTTTGTGGGTGGGTGGGTAGGTGTGTTTGTGATTTCTTGACGGCATGGAACTGATGAGATTTGTTGTTACTACTCAGGTCTCGAGCTGCGTGTCCAGAACGCTCAGTTTAAGACGGTGGACGGATACGCAGAGAACAAAGTGTGGCTGACCACTTACTCGGGTAATAAGCTAACGGACAAATACGCGCAGACCTGCGCGGACCGGGTGCGCGACTTCGCGCTCTTCTGCGTCCCCAACCGGACGGAGCACCTGCGCACCGAGTTTGGCAAGGGGAACATCACCCTGAGTAACTCGCAGCACCCCGATTACTCGCTGCTCACCATTAAGGGCGAGCCGGACCGGCAGGGCTTCCTGCTGGAGGTGGCGTCGGTGGTGTCCGGGCTAGGGCTTAGCGTGAGGGAGGGCGCTATCCAGAGCTGTAGTGACTGCGGGACGGAGGTGTCGATTGAGGAGTACAGCGACGTGAGCGGTCGCATGTTTCAGCTCTACATCGCCACCTCGGACGGGCAGAAACTGGACCGTAACGACGCGAGCGGTCTCTTGTTTGTGCTCAACATGGTGATTGACCCCAAGTCGCACGGCCCCACCGTTGTGCCCACCATAATGTAGGTAGGTGACATCCGAAGGGGTTGAGCGGAAGTATGCGTGCTGTTTCGAAAAATGCCAGTCTCAGAGTGTGTCAAAAATGCCAGTCTCAGAGTGTGTCAAGGTCTGATGCCACATGAGGGACAGCACTGGCTGGCTCGACTGCCATGCATGTAAGTATCCCTCGCGCAAAGACGCCAACAACGCACTACGGCTTTCTGTGATGCCTTTGGTGTGGAGGCGGGGAGTTGATGAGATAGAGGGAGATGAGGAAATACAGGCTTGCAGTCCCATTGAAATGAATTATTGGCTCAGCAAGAGCCGTGAGGAGCTATCTTGTGGTATGTATGTGCGCGGCGGAGGGATGAGGAAGGTGAGAAAGAAGTTGGTATCTCCTGCAACCAGGATTGGGAGAGCATGTGCACGTCTTTTCTTCAGTGCTCATATGGGCTTCTGAGTGCATAGACACAACATTTGAATGCCACGTGTATCGTCTTCTTGAGTATGTGACTGGTGCTCGATTACTGTTGGCGCTGCGCTGTGTGGTTAAATGTTGATGACGCGGATGGGGGTGGTCAGCGGATTGTCTTCATTCAGACTTATCATGGAATAATGTTCTCATCAAGATATTTGGCACCTCTACTTCTCACACCGCAGCTTATCACCCGCCATCTGCTGCCGTCGTTTATTGTCCTTTTTGATTTTTACCCCAATTCTTTTCATTGGGCGGCCATGCTTTTCAATGGACACTCCGCTTGTGATGATTGGGAAACGAATGCCCATCAATAGAATCCGCACCCCCACTTGCCATTGCCGGTGCTCACAGTCCACCGCCGACCTCGAACCCCACCTTGACTTTGCTCGGTGGTACAGGCATGTGTGGCAGTTCGCCTCTCAAGCAGACTGCGCACACAAATCGAAATATAGGTTGGACCGCACATGGGACTGTAATCGAAGATGATTCTGTTAAGAGTTACAATTGACGTAATTTGAAAGGGAAAGTGTAATCTCTCTCTACTGCGCTAGACTTAAATAGGTATCGTCTACCTAGCTCCCACTTGGCCTCACATGCTCCACGTAGCCTCAGCTAGGGTTGTCGTAACGGTCTTCATAAGACGGGCGACGCAGCAAGTCTATCTCGTGAAAATAGACACGAGCGTGTTGAAGCATGCCAAGCTTATTGTGCGTACCACACTACGTGCCGGGAGGTACGGGTAGTTACAGTGTTCTTGAGCTCTTGCATTAGGGACGTAACCGGTAGTCAGAATCTGAAAGTAACGAGTACATCTATAATGCTCTGTTACATTGCAGCTGTCGTCACGCATGCCAACTGAGGATGTCATTGTTTCGCGAGACCGGCATCGTTTCCTCGTCGCTCACACTCGTTGACATCCAGATGTGGTGTTGGTCAAGTCACGTTATACGTCTAGGTTACCCACCGTGTCACAAATTTACCACAATGATCGAAGGTGGGAAGTGAGCGACTCATGTAACACATGGACAACCAATAACACGGACTCATGTCCAGGCGAAACACCCTCCCAAGTTTAGACAACGCCCCCAACAATGAAACATGTCGGCCAAATTGATATCCTTGACCACCGGGCGAACCTAACCCTCCTAAATTCCTAGTCTATACCAACATCAAATCAGATGCACGAAAATACAGCGTAGCCTCCACCATCACTCGGTTCACAACACTCGCCTCTTAAAACAAAACTCTCAAATGCCCAATACGCAGTCACTTCATTAGCAATGGCCACATGGAAAGCAAGTGCCACTCAAGGTTTGGCTAACACAATAGCGCATTGCATCTCCGACTCACATTACTAGAACAATCAAACGGGGGGCGTTGGGAGATCATCACCGCCGACTTCAATCATAAACTAATCAAAACCTTCACGGTCGACACATTCCGCGAACCGCTTCCTTAACTTGACACACCCTCCATCGAGCACTGTCGAATGACCCTCCGAAGAGGTTTAGGAGTAGACGCAGACGAAGGCCTCGAGCACTCCTTCCTCACCCGTTGTCCCGCATTCTAGCAAGAGGATGATCGGCCCAAACAACTCAGACCCCCAAACCATAGGCTTGACTTTACTAGACTACTTGAACCCCGCCGTGTAGGTCATGCCTCCACCCGCCGCCGATACTCTTCTATTCGGAAAACAAGATAAGAGAATGGAAATAGTGCACGGACAATAACCTTTAGGACATCCACCACCTCATCATAGAAAATACCATCCCCTTGCGAACGAACTCCGTTCACACTCGCTTGGCACACATGTGGACATATACTAATAGTCATGAGCCGCACAGGCACACCCCACACCCTCACTTACACCAGCATCATCATCACCTTACTCACAAACCCTATAACTGACCCACTAGACAAACCCTCCCAAACCCCAGCCCGCGACACTACCCGTGGCATCTCCCGCCTACACATACACAGTTACCAATGGCTACACCACCTAAGCATCTACCGCATCAAATCTTTCGCTTCTTACAATGAATAACTTCTTCACCATCATTTCCAGCCATCCCCACCCAAATAAATCCCACACCTTTAACCCCTCCCTTACCAAGAATCTCCCACGGGGGAGTAAAGTCCCACCACACCTTCGGAAATTATGGACAAGGAGACCCCCCGGCCAAAATTTTGTATATTGAGTCCTAGTTGGCATATGCAAGAAGGACCCTAGACAACAACCACACCGCGACTAGTAATTGTTGTAAATCATTTACATTTTCCCCAACGGCTGTGCAACGAATGACCGCCGGTGAAGTGTCGGGATTGGGTATTTGGGAACGGGGCGCGTGAATGAGTATCGCAGCATGGCAGTTCCACAACATTCCATTCGTTTCCACCCCGCACACAAAAGCTTCGCATCAGAACGTCCTTACCTCTACATGCCTCTACTCACCTCGTACGAGCTCGGACTGTCCAAGCCCACGAGGAGGGAAGCTGCTTCAGTAGGGGAGTTCGCTGTGAACATCTGTCAAGCAGTTGCGCGACATGTGCATCACGGTATCCCTCGGACGCTAAACAGTCGTTTCAGGAAACTGGGCACTCAAGGGAAGAACCACACGCAACATTTTATCTCTTACACCGGGGGGACACTCAACTGAGATTGTCGGCACATTTTGCTTAGTCGTGTGATTTCGTTCTTTTATGGAAGTTGAAGGGGAGACGGGACGGGGCGAGGGACTTAGTGAGGCTATGCGTGCTGAATAAACTTCTCGATCTCATCCGGGTCTGTGGGCACGTCGCGCGACAGCACTTCCGCCGCCTGCCCGTCGTGCGTTACCAGAATGTCGTCCTCGATGCGGACGCCGATGCCCGCGTAGCGGCCGTACTTTGGGTCGTTGGGGATGTAGAGCCCCGGTTCGATGGTCATCACGACGCCGGGCTGCATGCGGTGGCCACAACGCGTAGCCAGTAGGTCATCGAGTAGAAAACCATTTGATTTTTTGTTATTCATGTTGGTTTTGGTTAACAAGCAGGGAATGTTCGATGTGAAGGTGTGGACGGCTGTTTTATGATGATTTCCTGTTACGACTGGAAAAACGCCGATGCTAAAACAAAAGGGAATAGGCAAACAAGAGAGTAAAAAAAACACTACGCGTTACTTTAACATGCTTTACAATGCAGGTAATGCTTCGATCTTAATTGCGTGGTATTGACATTCAAAACATTGTATGTAAATATTGTTGGGGTGTACTTACTAATCGTATATAATACCTGAGTAGGCATATATTGTCAATTAAAAAAAAAGCAATACACAAAATAACGAGCAAAGGGCTGCCGCAGTTCCATGCGACGCTCTGCTCACCTGCAGCGGGGTGTCGTGTGCCACGGTGTTGGTGTCGTGCGTGTCGCAGCCTAGCCAGTGACCTGCTCACACAAAGACACCGCGTGATGAGGTAATTAGGGCGAATGGGGGAAATGGGGCGAATGGCCAGACACCGACTCCATTCTCAAGACCGAAAACCGATCACCCGATAAAAAGGCATGAGAATTAATTAGCAGATATTGAGAAACAAAGCAGATTTAAAGCAAAGCAATGCAATACAAATTGTTTAACGCTGCGAATTGAAAAACAAAATGTTGAACATACTTATCCACTTTGTTTCTTTCTGTTCACGGTGTGAGCAAGGCAACGAGGGGCGTCTTGCTCACCGACAGAATGGCAGTAAAATGGTCGGTACGAGCCGGCCATCACCGCCGTGGCGTCCATCCGGTCGCCCAACAGCCCCAGCCGCGCTATGCTCTCACTCGTCAGTCGCACCGAAAGGCTGTGCACCTGCCGGAGGGTCTTGCCGCTGCGGCAGGCGTCCACGCACTGCCTGTCTCCCCGGAAGTCACATCACACCACACCACATATTATTATTTCACGTCGCAGAATATCATTTCAGGTCAATTTTGTCTGCATTATTCAGCTATTCTGGCTCGAATTCAAGACTCAAAACTTGTTATTTTTATTATGAAGGGAATTTTTCCGGTGATTTTCAAAAGATAGCTTGCTCCATTTATTTCCGCAACAATTGCAATGTCGGGCAGACCGCTATAAACATCTTTCATGACGGCCATCAAGAGCATAACGATGAGGTCGATTTGAAAACGAAGCAAACTATAACTCGCCGAATTCGAGTATTGTGTAACACAAAACCATTTGCAAATAACGTTAGCATGTATTCCATGTTTGCATTCATTGGTGAAATACGCACATTCAACAAAGCCTTTAACGATAAGAAAACACCAAACTCAGATAAATCGCAATCCATGACACAATTTCGCATACGCAGGCAGACCTTGGCAATGTAAGGCTGACCTTGGCAATTGAAACTCACTATCAGAGCCGAATTGAACATTGAGGTGCCGACTGTGAGCCCAAACCGAACTGTGACGGTGGAGGGGCAATCGGTGCAGTGCGCCACACTCACCTGTGCACATCTAACACTGCTTCGTACACTTCACGCTGCGGGGCAGAGAAACGACCACCTGCGGGGCACAAAACAAGTGACATGTGACATGTCAGCACTTTACCAGAAACACACTCACATACAATCACACACACACTCACACACACACACACACACACACACACAAGCTCAGACACACACACACACACACACACACACACACACTAAGACACACTAAGACACGCACACACATTCACCCCCCCCCTCTCACACACACACATACTCTAACACACACACATACTCTTACACACACACACACACACACACTAAGACACGCACACACATTAGCCCCCCCCCCCCTCTCACACACACACACACATCGACACACACAGCCACTCCGAGACACACATACACACACACACACATACTCTTACACACACATACTCTTACACACACACACACACACACACACGCACACAGACACACACTTACTCACACATGACAGCGGATAGTACATGTGATTTAAGATGAAGCGGGAATAAGGAGGAAAACTATTTTCTACATCCAATAAGTAGAAAATTGGATGTAAGCGAATTCTATGTAAACAAATTCCACAGTTATTGTTTTAGGAAAGAAAACAAGCAAATAAGAAATTTTTACATTTTCAAATAATTCTTGCGGTACGGGTAGTCCTTATCGTGCTCCTTGCAATTATTAGAAGCGAGGTGCGATATCGAAGTAATTCGTTTTCCACATGAACCATCTCGCTATGTAAGTAAGTACACTATATCACCACCTGTTAATGCAATGTGATCGAGAGCTGTCACTCTAATATAAGAAACGATAGGAAAGTCAAACGACGACGGCACAAGTAATATAAAATCCCTTGATCGGAGGGAGATTGGTCGGTAAGATTCAGAGAGCCTCGAGAATCTCTCTCTCTCTCTCTCTCTCTCTCTCTCTCTCTCTCTCTCTCTCTCTCTCTGAAGGAAGGACGTGGGTCGTCACTTCTTCGAATGACACTTCTTTACAAAGAAAAAACTAGACTGTTAAAAATGAGGAAGCCGCTTCTGTTCGGGGGTATCGACCCGGCGTCGTTCTACAGCTAATCAAAGCTGCTGAAAGAATAGCAACAAAAGCACAAAAAAACATATAACAAAACCCTTCATAGGTACTGACTGACATAGAAATAGAAACTTCCGGAAACACCAGTTTGGTTCGGCAAGCGATAAAGCAAGGGGGGGGGGGGGGGGGGGGTTGGCTGCATAGACGACGGATCGCTACATCATATATCATAGGTGCTTTCGACACACCAGGCAGCGTGAACTGCCAAGGTTGAGGATGATGTCGTCTTAGGTTGGTAAAAAATAGTTCCGGCAATGAATCGAGGAGGCGGGAGACGAACCGACGGGCCAAGTTCTAGACACGTCGGAGGCGTAGCCCCAGTACTCGCAGCCCGCGTCCATCAGCACCAGCTGTCCATTCTCCAGCATCTGCAGCGATGAGTCGACGAGCGTGAGCGAAGTCAAGACAGGAAGCGGAAAGACGGTCCGCACTACGGCTTGAGTTTGCGGGAGCGGGATTGGAAAGAAATACATAAAATCACCGGGACGCCGCCCACCTTGTCGTTGCGGATGTAATGGATGGTGCACGCGTCGCTGCCGCCCGCGACGACGGCTGGGTAGGCGAGACGTTGCGCGCCACCCAGTCGGCACTCGTACTCTGCGCGGCATGGGCGAGTGACAGCAGCGGCAAGCGGCAGACAAAGCAGCAGCGCCAATCAGAAGCTCACAAGAAAAAATGCACAAGCACAATAGAAACAAGTGAAAGCCCACATACTGAGTTCGATCGGCCTTCGGCAATATTAATGCCATAAATCAATTCTGTTTCTGGTCCGCTAGACAGAACATATTTGTATTTAAAGACAATGATAATGGAATTTATCGTTCACAATCTTCAGCCTCGTCAAGATCATTGTTTATACCTACGGCGCGGAATCTATGTACGGGTACTGACAATTTCAGATCTTTTCCCCTACCAACACTACCAGTACTTTATGAGCACACTGAGGAACAAGTCATCGAAAACAATTCGCAACCAGGTAATAAACGAATCGCCTGATACCCTCCCACTTTCCCTGTCCGTGCTCATCTTGTTCTTCTTGTAACCAATTAAATTATAATTACCTGATACCATAGATCTTTACAGAAAATTCTTTTGAAGTAAGCAATAACATAATTGACTATAAACACTTCAAACATAAGTCAGCAGCAGCAAACATATCACAATCCATCCAATCGACGTACGCATGCATATCAGTGGACAGGACAATTCGTGTGCACGCAAGCACAATCGAACGTGCAGAGCTGTACAATCTAGCTCCACCCAAGTAACGTAGTACAGGTAGAAGTACGTCAACGATTAAGGTTTTTTCCTACTGATAAGGCCGAAGCCCTTTCGTCAAAAAGGCGCGAGACGCACCGAAGGTCGCCGCCAACATCTGCTCCGTCTGCGGACTCCTGCTCAGCCGCATACATTTTTGTATCGCCGCCGCCGACAGCTCCGCCGACTCCCGCATCAGCCGCACCTCCGCCTCCGACTTCACCCATCGCATGCGGTGCGTGTAGGGGCGCAGCGGCCGAGCGGTGCCACCCACCACCGCATCCCGTAGCGCCGGAACTTCGCGGTGCAGCTTTCCGCCGTACGCCTCTTGATTGTAGTACACACCCGACGCGCCGCGCAGCATGTCGCGCAGAATTGCCGGCATCTGACAACAGCAAAGGCCGAGCGCACAAGAAACAGCTCATATTCAGCTTCGAGCAAGACATTAAAAAAAGAATGTTTACGTCAGCTCAGCTCTATATCATTTAAGTCGCATGCAAAAGTCAAATACTTCATACTGTGTAAGTTAAAAAAAATTGGAATTAGCATATAAGGGTTCGTGCTTCGAACAGTTGTTGATTTTGTGCTCACTTGTTTTTCTTGGACAATTACTACAGAAAAATAGTACATTGCAATACAGACAGCTCACGGAATGAATGTCAGCCGTTCAATACTAAGGCGGTAATTACTTACAAAACTCTTGAGTGTCGTATGCAATAATGTTATGTGCGCGTGTAAAGCACCATCGAGCCTCAGTTCTTTGCGACCTAGTAGGCCACCGCACTTCAATAATGTGTTTAGCCCCCCCCCCCCCCCCCCCCCCCCCCCCCCGCCACTACTTTCTTGCGAACCACATTTTGAAAAGTGGATGGCCTCACATAAACTCAACAGTGCTGTCAACAAGCATTGTTAAGGATGAGTTTTACGAAACCCTAAAACTTAAAACTACGGTCAACAAACCCTAAACCCTAAACAAACACCTATTGACGGCTGTGGCGTAGGCCAAGGATGGGAACTGCAGAAAGTACTGTTGAACCAGAAGTTTCTATTTCGGCCCTACGCTCAACTCCCCCCCAAAACTGTTTTCCGGACGTCTTCGGCACCTGAAACACATTATCAAAATGTAATGGCCTTCGATAAAATAATTGCAACAGTTTTGTCGACAATAATAACAAAACATGTCATTGAGCCTGAAAAATATTGCAAAATTAGTGCTTAGGTGTGTGTGCACAATAGCGTCCACCAATTTTTCTCATATAATCTGCTCTGAACACAAATTGACAGGATTCAGAGAATGGACGAAAATGTCAAATTGTAGAACCCAAGGACGGAGAATTCGATATAACATGAGCTGAAAATGAATGCCGGAAACTGGAAGGTG
The DNA here is from genome assembly GCA_026401115.1 of Tetraselmis chui. Classification (NCBI taxonomy): domain Eukaryota; kingdom Viridiplantae; phylum Chlorophyta; class Chlorodendrophyceae; order Chlorodendrales; family Chlorodendraceae; genus Tetraselmis; species Tetraselmis chui. The sequence continues at coordinate 84,887 of JAPMLY010000076.1, forward strand.
CAGCATGGGTAAGCAGAGGACTTACAAGGTGGAAATTTAGACCTTAATCGGATAAGAATTAATTACAAAAAATATAATTGTGGTTTGAACAAGGCCACACAATTGTAAAAAACTCAGTAAAAAGGTTTAAAAACAAAAACATGAGCGGCGGTGGAGACGGTAGATCCCGTGAAGGGAGGAAGGTGGGTGGCTTAATGCAGAACAGGGTTAATCATATAATTCAGGAGCGTGTCCAGCAAATAGAGCTTGTTATTTGTTGAAATAGTTTTTCTACATAAATACAAAATAAAAGCCGGGTTAAACATGCGCTAAGGCCATTGCTGCTAGAAAAGGGTAAAAGGGGGATAAAAAAGGAGGAGGCGTAGTGTGCGGCACCTCGTTGGTTGTGAAGACTTCGTCTGCTCCAAAAACATTGAGCGCAGCGTCCTTCCGCAGCGGCACACCGTCCCAACGCTCTTTCTGCCGGCCAAAATACACACAAACAAACAATTGAGTCCATTACATAAGCATTCCATAGCCAAGGAAACTTTACAAATCGATTTTAAATAAGACCGCTAAACGCACAAAACGAGCAGAATACAAAATCTGATCGTTCAGACCAAACTATGCCCCAATACTGATACTTATCGCGTATGATTAGGGGATCGAAGGTGGTTACTGCAAAAAATGATGTCGGTTTCTATTAAGTTAAATTAATTACATTAAAAATGTGTTCATACGTGTGCGCGTGTATGTGTGTGTGCGTGTGAGTGTGTGTGTGTGTGTGTGTAAACGTGTGTGTATGTGTTCGTGTGTGTGTTTGTATGTGTGTGTCTGTGTGTGTATGAGAGTGTATGTGTGTGCGTGCGTATGTGTGTGTATACGTGTGTGCTTGTGTATGTGTGTTTATGTGTGCGTATGTGCGAATATTTGTGCGTGTGATTGTGTTTGTATATGTGTATGTGTGTCTATTTGTTTTTGTGTGTGTATGTGTATGTGCCCGCGTGTGTGTATGTTTGTCTGTGTTTGTTTATGTGTGTGTTTGTGTGTGTGTGTGTGTGTCTTTGTGTGTGTTTCTAAGTGTGTGTGTCTGTATGTTTGTCTGTGTTTGTTTATGTGTGCGTGTGCCTATGTGTGTGTGCCTATGTGTGTGTGTGTGTGTTCGTGTGTATATGTGTGTGTGTATGTCTGTGTGTGTGTGTGTGTGAGTACGCTATTCACTCTATCATTTACTTCACAATTATTCCGTTCAGTGATAACGACAGACGACGGGTGGGGACACCTCTGGGTTCGGCGCGGGAATAAAGAGCGTAAATTTGGGGTCAGGAAATGACGGCGACATGGCGAGTTCCCCTGCAGGCACGGCACCGCATGGGTCAGGAAAAACAACGGCCTACGAATGCGAAGGGGGGCGGAGCACGTCAGTTCTCAATAGTCCGATTCCCTAGAAACGAAGGGGGGTGGGAAAGGGGTCACGCACCAGCGGTGGGGCACTGCAGAGCCATAAACGCCTGTTGGGTGATTCCGGTCAAGTACAAAAAGTCCGCATCCTGAGAATTGAAATGGGTAGGGGGTCAGCACAACAGGAGGCCTTCCTTCGGGAAACAAGCAGGTTGCTGTTTGATGCAGGACGTTGCAAAAATCAAAAGTAGACATTTTACTGAACGACTGTATAAGCAACGGATGGGAAATCACTTAGCGACAGAGCCGCAATAGTGAATGCTGTTAACGTAATTGTGAATGCGCCCTTAGCCAACACAATACGGTGCCACGCCGGGAAACGCATCAAGATAAACAAAATAATCACTGTGCGACATTGCTGCGTTACAACACAGACATTCCTCGAAGTCCATGTTTAGGAATGTGGCGCTTGCATTTGATTCCGCAGACAATGGAATGCCGTCGCTCAGAAACACGCTACAATTAAAAGAGGTGCTAAAGCAACAAGTTAAATTAGTTGTGATCAGACATAGTGACAAAATCATGCAGAAAGACACAATAATGTAACATATGCTTAGAAATATTTTGCAATTTCACCACAAATACAGTCAGCGCTTGTCTTAGAGAGCAAACCATTATATTCATCGTTCGAGCTGTAAAGTTCACAAAGTATATGGTTTCAGGTGACGTTTACAATGTATAGTGACAAAGGCGAAGTATGATGTTTTTGCCTCAGAATGCAATATATAGCGACTTATTAATGTAGTGCATTACAAAATTTAGTATGTTCATCCGAAGTGCTGACCATACCCGCTACGCAACATACCGAAAACATACCCAAACAAACGCAAGCAAAATTCTGCCGATCAATCAATGCACGGAATTGTACAAACAAGGGGGGGGAAGCCCACTTTTGAAATTGTGGTACAAGGTGATTTAAATAGAAAAACACATCACAATTTTGTCGTAAAAAATCACGCGACATAAATTGTAATTCATACAATTCGAAATATATGTATTCTTTAGGTTTCAGATGCGAAACAAGAGCCAAAACTCGCTGCCGAATTGTACATTCATCGACGGTCGCGAACTCGTAAATATACTCCAATTGAGCTGATGACTTTTTCAGTATGATTCGTTTCTTCACAATTCAGAAAAGGAAATTCGCCTTTGTACCCTGTCGAGTTGTTTTTAC
>JAPMLY010000076.1:92500-122500 GCA_026401115.1 Tetraselmis chui
CCCCCCCGGGAGATTTAGCATGTCGACGTAGGTATCTGCCACTGAGCGCCATGCCCTGGTGCTTCTTCGCAATTGGCTCGACCCCGGGTACGGACATTATGTTAGCTACCAAAAAAAGCCCTCCGTACATGGCTTTCCGGCGGCGGCTGATCCTGAGGATCGCCGCCGCCTCACCTAGCCGCTCCTCCGCTTGCGACCGACCACCGGCCTGTGACATGTCGTGCCTCACCCCCGGGAAGGTTCGATTGGCACATGGCTGGTCGACGGCTAGCAAGCTCCCTTTCATGGCGCCGCTTCCCGGCTGGCCACCACCAACTCTAACGCCCGCGTCCTACCGCTGATCCGGCCGTACCCTCCTCGCCACCAAACGCTCCTGAGGTACATGCCCCACCCCCCAAAGTAGGGGTGCATCAAGTAGTATGTGACCGCGAAAAACATATCGGACGGGCCGAGCGGGAGATCTTGGCGCCGGTATCGCACAGAAATTGTATTTCTCATAAGCCATATGTACATGGCTTTCCCGATAGCTACCGATCCCGGGGATTGCGTTGTCGGTCCTCTTAGCCCCTACCGTGCACGGTCCTCTTAGCCCCTAAGCGTGGCACGGCTACGGGGTTCCCGGCGCCCACCACGGGGAGGTGAGGGGATGCCGACGGGCATGCGAGCGCACCCCCCTCCGGGGTCGCAGCCGCTGCGCCGCCGGCGGGCGCCCACCCTAGTGTAGTAGAGCCGCGACGCAAGTAGTTAGCGTCATTGGTTATGGTTAGACCTGAGCTTAAAGCGAGTGTTGTCCGTGGAATTTCTCGAATTAAGCTCATAAATTCCTAAAAAGATTGTATAAAATAAAGTACACACCTCACTTAAGTGCCACGCGCGGGCATTACGCAAGTGCTTAGACCATGGTGAATATTGCTCGATGAGCCACTTGACTATACTTGGGGGACTTGTTGGAGGCGTGGATACCGTGTTCGATGCGCGAGGTTTGGCTTGCGGGTCTGTGAATGGAGCATGCTAGAAGTTCACGCCGCATGCACGGGTGGTGCATTTCGAGTATGCCTCCGCATCAACCTCAGAAACTAAAGATCAAGCATCAACTGCAATGCATCAAACTTTGATGCAGAATCCGTTTTATTATTCTCCTAATTCGTGGACGCATATTTTAAGTAGGGCACTAAATCGTGGATGATTCGATTAAAGAGGTGACTAATTCGTGGATGCATCGATTATAGATTGGGCACGAATTCATGGACGCTTCGATCAAATAGGGCACTTCTTCATGGATGCAATGATGTGGCCAATGCGTGGCGAATGCATTGATGCATCAACAACGGTCTCCTCACACATACGAATTTAATGAAATGATGAGCCGGATTATTGCTAGATTGTTAGCGTGTCTATAGTTTAGCAAGACGGTATTGCTATTGACTTCTAAAGTAATGTTATTTAAGAAATTACAAGTAAGGGGATGCATCGACGCAACCGACCTTTTGAAATGGTATAGGTAATTCTGTGTAAATTGATTAAGTACATAACTAATTCATGGATGCATTGATTAATTAGGATAGGATTTCGTGGATGCATCGATTAATGATAACACTAATTTATGGACGTATTGATTAAGTAGGGCACTAATTCGTGGAAGTAAAGATTAAATAGTACACTAATTCATGGATGCAAAGATTAGATAGGGCAGTAGTTCATAGACGCATTGATGCAGATGATGCGGCATGTTCGTCATGATCCAATGAATATATCGATGTTTGATGCGGAGGTTTAACTTTGAGAACAAGCGCATAAAAACTCATTGGTTACAAGTTTGGATAACAATACACACTATATAATTGTGTGAGGGCGATTGGCTTTGACGAGGGACGAGGTCCAACTTGCACGTTTGGGGCGTTATGTTTGAAATGCTTGGGTGTGTGCTTGTGCCAACCACACCCGCCTTACGCGTGGCACACGTCCAAAATTGGGTTTGCAAAACAATAGGAATGAAGAATGAGTAATAAACGCATGTCGACAAACCCCGCACAAATCGCCTTATGAGGTGAGTCGAATTCGACGAGTGTTGCTTGGCACTGCGGCTCGGCTTTGCCGGAATATCGCGCAAAATAGAATGAATCGCCGCATTTTTGCGGATGTAGGTTTTTACCAATGAGTAGGTGCATTCGACGCGCATTGAAATGGCGCATCCAACGGCATTTGAAGCGAAACGAAACGGCTTCGAAATTATTATGGATCATTTGAGTAAGTTAAACCGTTTGAACTATATGGATGCTTCTGACTAAACCAAACTATTACTAGTGATACAGGTTAACTGAGGTTACCCGTACCGTCTATCTAACCTTATCGCACAAGCTCTTAGAACTATCTAGAAAAGAACTATCCAGAAGAGATACTGCTAGTAACTCTGTACTGTCGAGGGAAAATACGGCGAGACAGTTGTACTGCCGTGATGACAATAAAAGAGTCACTGAATATCGCTAAGATACAGGTACCATTTAGAGGAAATAAATTATGTCAGATACTAGCACTTAGCTAAATGGCTAGGATATGACACTCTCCCCTCCTTAAGCACCAGCGTCCTCGCTGTGCAGTACTCAGGGTCTTGGTTTCTTGGGGGTTCTTGCAGGCCAGCGATTGCGAAATCTGACAAAGTCAGGGGTGCCAGAAAATTCTCGATAAACACCCGTTCGAAGGAATTCGGAAAAGATGTTTAAGTGGTTGACTCCTCGCATGGGTTCCTAAGTGTCCTCGCTAGGTACGTTGAACGGTGCTGCCCAGCGGACCTTAAACAAAAGTCCCGTGCCATTGGAGTTAAAAGCCACGTCGAGTATTTTGTCGACTTCAAATCGCTTCGCATCGTGCACAATCGGAATTGGCTGCGCATTGTTGGCCTGTTCTGGTTCTGAATTCCATCTTTCCAGTAGAGTGGCGTGTACAACATCGTGAATCCGTACTCCAGGGGGTAGCTTAAGCCGAAATGCAACCGCGGAAACTTCCTCCGTAATGAGAAACGGTCCAATGTAGCGGTCGCGTAGTTTAAAACATGGCTGTTGTACAAACCGTAGATTTGTCGCCTTGAGCTTAACCTTGTCGCCAACTGTAAAAGGTAATGGTAACCGGTGCCGATTTGCAGCGTCTTGCATGTGTGCATGGGCTGCTTTGACGCAGTCGTGGGCAAATCTATGCATCTCGACCAGAATCTTCACTTGCTCCGGTAAAGTACGGCTAGGCTCGTTATCTTCAAATGTAGCCGTCGTTGGAGATGCCGGCTCGAATCCTAGCGTCGCCTTAAATGGAGACATAGTCGTTGACGTAGAAACCGCTGCGTTGATCGCGAACTCCACGTTGGTAAGGTGTTGAACCCAATCGTCGTGCAAGGGGTGCACATAGCATCGTATGACTTGCTCCCATGTCTGGTTTACTCGTTTAGTTTGGCCATCTGTCTGGGGGTGATAGCTCGTAGAGATATTAAGCTTGGTGCCAACAGTCCTAAATAGGGTTTGCCAGAAGTCGCTCATAAACCGGGGATCTCGATCGGATATTAATTTCCGTGGTAAGCCAAAATGCCGAAAAACAGCGCGGTGCATAATTTTTGCTAATTGTTCCGCTGTAATCGTTTTCGTAATTGGCTCGACAATCGTCCGTTTCGTAAGCATACAGACGAATACCACCACAGCATCATACCCATCGCACTCATGAAGGTCCGTAATCATGTCAAGCGATACATGCTCGAAGGGCCTGGTCGGTACCTCATGCGATTGAAGGAGTCCATAAGGCTTGTGTCGCGCTACCTTGTTGCGTTGACTGGTAACACAGCTGCGTACATAGTGTTGTACTGTCCGCTTCATGTTAGGCCACCAAAACGTCCGGGTTACTGCTGCCAGTAGTCGAATAATACCAGGGTGTCCCGCGGTCGGTGCGTCGTGTAGTTCGTACAGTACTCTTGATCGCAATGTAGAGACGTTCGGAACATACAGTCTTGTCCCGTAGGCGTACAAGAGTCCATTAGATTGACGTACCAGCCAGGTAGGCAGAGATTTCCGGGTAAGCGGATATTTGTCCGAATCATAAGCGCTTTTGATTTCCGCATGAAGTCCAGAGTCATGATGTAACCGGGATTCCAAGGAAAAAATCTGCGCGTGTAACTCGCATTCTGCTTCATCGTTGGTCCAATCGCGTAACAATTGCAGCTTCTGTAATGAGTCCTTCACGTCAGGTCGGCGAGACAGAGCGTCTGCATGGTTGACTGCTCCCTTCTTGTATACGATGTCCATCTGTCGCTGGTAAGGTGCTAAAACTTGAAGCCATCGCACCTGTCGAGTAGACAAATCGCGCTGCCGAAAGAAGTGTCGCAACGTGTCGTGGTCCGTAATTACTGTAAATCCCGCCGCGCCATCTAAGTAGCAACGGAACTTCAGTAGAGCGTCGCGAACTGCCAGTAGCTCTTGTTCGTGGACATGATAGTGTACCTCATGCTTGTTAATCTTTCGAGCATGGTACGCAACAGGTTGTAATCCAATACCTTGGTCTTGTAATAGCACAGCTCCTACTGCAAATCCAGAAGCATCTGTGTACAGTGTGTACCTTGCATTAGGAGAAGTGTCAAGAATTACAAGTACTGGTGCACGTACCATCGCGTCTTTAATTTGCTCGAATGCTGACTCGGCTTGAGGAGTCCAGCGAAATTCCGGTGTCTTCTTGGTCAAGTCCGTTAATGGGGTTGCTAGGTTTGCGAATTGGTTGATAAACCTCCGGTAATATCCAGTAAGTCCCAGAAATCCACGTACTTTAGTCACAGACTTCGGTCGGGGCCAATTCTGTACTGCCTCAACCTTGTCGGGGTCCATTCGGATCTGTCCAGCTTCCACCACATGCCCAAGGAAATTGACGCTCGATCGTCCGAAGTAACACTCAGAGAGTTTGATATGCAACTGGTGTCGTTGCAGCTCTCGTAACACGAGTCGAATATGCTCGAGGTGTTCGTCGGCCGTCTTACTGTAGATCAACACGTCGTCCAAATATACCACGCAGAACTTGCCAAGATACGGGGCCAAAACTCGATTCATCATCGCTTGGAATCCAGCTGGGGCGTTACAAAGTCCAAAGGGTAGAACGCAGTACTCGAACAATCCGTAATGAGGTCGGAATGCTGTCTTATGTATGTCGCGCTCCTTGACTCGAACTTGATGATAGCCTTTATACATGTCCAGCGTGCTGAAATAGTGAGCCCCATATAGCGAGTCGAGTAACTCATCAATCCGGGGTAACGGTGTTCGGTATTTCCTCGTAAGGTCGCTGAGTTTCCGATAGTCTACGCACATACGCATGGTACCATCCTTCTTGCGTACAAAGAAACTCGGGGCACCGTACGGAGATTTAGACGGACGAATCCAGCCTTTTGCGAGTAAGTCTTGCAACTGTACTTGAACCTCCCGGAGTTTTGCTGGTGACATACGGTACGTTCGCTCCTTAGGTGGTTCATCGCACTCCAAATTAATTTCAAAGTCGCACTCGCGAGTTGGCGGTAGACCGTCAGGCTCCTTGATGATGTCCGTAAACTCACTCAGGGAATCCCGTAACGAAGTCGTCCACTCAGGTTGTTGATCAGTGTTGATGTCGTCGACCGCGTCCTGTACTTCTCGTAGTCCAATCACGAAGAGGTCTGCTGGTTGTTGTCTAAGCAGCTTTGCCATCGCATCCGCCTCCAAGTGATGTACTGTCACATGTACGGTGTACTCGTCGCCAGACACCATAGCTTCGCCAGTTTTACGGTCGCGAATCGTTTTAGTAGACCAATCTATATCCGGGTTGACGGCTTGTAACCAAGGTTGACCGAGGATGATGTCGAATTTATCCAATTCTGTCGTAATTGCGTCCAGACGTATATCCAGGGTCCCTACTGTGAGCACTTCATTCCGTAGTCGTTGGCGAGTCGTAGTTGTACTACCATCTGCCAATTTTATCCGGTATTTCTCTCCAGTAACCGTCGGGATGTGATGCTCCCGTACCCACTCAGTCTTGCAGAAATTTTCCGAGGCGCCAGAGTCAACCAAAATACGGCATCGATGTCCGCGTAAGGTGCCTCCCAACACTAACATACTTGTTCCATACTGGGTTGTGGATACATGTAGCGTCGCAGGAACACTGTCTTCTAGTCGGACGTTCTTGTGCATCCACCCGTCGATCGGTTTCCCAAAAGTCTCGTAACGAAGAGGGAACTGCTGATCTCCACGGACTAGATAACCCGTACGCCGTGCCGAAATTAATTCCTTCCAGGTAGCCCATACTGCCTGAGAAGTTGACGTAGCGTCCGGTATCGATCCGGGTCGAACGCGAGCGATATACACGTAGCGCTTATTCTGTCCTGAAGACTCCGTCCCTAAAAGGCGTAAATTTGTTTCGCTCATCTTAAATCCAGATGTCTCCGTAAGAGCTCGCACTGCTGTGTATTCCGGGGTCGCGTCTTCAATCTCTTGTTTGCCACCAGGAAACCAGACCATGCCAGTGTCCTCTTTCGCTAGTAACACTCGTCGGCCATCGGTAACAAGAGTCGTCGAGTGAGTCCAGTAGGTCTTCGGGGGATTCTGTAGGTTCTGAGGCAGAAATCGAACTCGATCGGTGTCGTCGACGTAGACTTGCGTCGTCCATCTTGTCGGTCCAACATCTTGCCTTCTTCCTTCTATTCCGTCGTTCGTAGGGCAGGTAAACACATGTTATTTCGCCGCTAGCTCGTCGACAAGTCGGAAATTTCGCAGCAGCTTGAACCATGGTTTTGCCCTCCATTTTGGAACCACTATAACCGCTCTCAGATGGGGATGAAGCAGTTTACTCCGCAAATAATGGCCCAAAAAATCTTCTAATTCATTAAATGGCGCATTTAGCCAAATTCTCCGGTACTTCTGTAAATCTCACTCCTGAAATGGGCGCGCCGGACAGCAAAAATCCTCCGCCACTTGAGAATTAAGGCCGTCATTATCGCTAGCTCCATCTAAGTCGAAAGGTCCGTAGGTCTGAGAGTACTTCAGGAAATACTCCCTATTCATCATCCAGTCGCTAAAGTCCTTGCTCCTAAAGAATGGCCTCAATGTCGTTTGAGGTAACGGGTCTCGTACTTCTTCTGTTCTGGTCTCTTCCTGAGTCGCTGTAGGAGACGAAACCTCATCCTGCAGCTTGCCGCGAGCTGCCGACTCAGGTCTCACTTTCCCGGCCGGGATTTCTTCGTTTTGTCGCTCTTCTTGTTCTTTCTGTCTGGGCAGTCGATAGCGATGTGTCCCTTCTTGTGGCAAATGAAGCACTTGCCCTCCTTCTTAAATCTGTCGACCTCCTCTTGAGTGGGGCGTCTAATCTCGTACAACTCCCGCGGCTTTTCTTCGGTCGCGCCATGCGAATCTTCCTCCGACTCACTGTCGATCTCCTCCATTGCCTCTGAAAAGTCGTTGTCTTCTTCGATGGCGTTTAGTCGGCCTGTCGAGCGTGGGGTCGTCTCAATCTTGGTCTCCGTTGCCTCCGCTCGCAGAGCTGCTTGAATCGCCTCGTGTAGGGTCTTAGGGTTTTTCAGGGCAACCTCCTTATGAATCGAGGGTCTCAAACCGCGCTGGAAATCATGTACGTTATCTTCTTCGTGACGGTGAGGAAGCTCCAATAATTGTTCTCGAAAATAGTTCGCATACTTCAGGACCGTGGTTTTCTGTCGCGCTTTGTCCAAATTCAATCTCGCTTGTTCCGCCGGTGTTCTTCCGCAGAATTCCTGAATTAAGGATTTCTCCATCTCAGAAACTCCGGAAAATCCTCCACCGACTTCATCTCCAGTTTACGCAACTTGGGAGTACCACCACTTCGATAGTGGTCCTTCCAGAAAGCTAGATACCCAGTACACTCCTCTTTGCTCTTCAAGGTTAACGTTGTGATACCGTAGATACCCTCGTGCATGTCGGAACCAGTTTCTCAGCTCGTCGATGTTAGTCGTAGCGATGCTCTTGATCTTGGCTGGTTTGACATCGTTCGGCATCATGCTTGGCATCTCTCGCGTCCTCTCCGATCTCAATTGTTCTCCTCGAAGAAAATTCTCCGTTTCTCGGCTTTTGTTCACTCGTCCTTCTGGATCTAATTATACAGCGTAGAGAGAATTAGTAAGATTGTCTTAGGAACGGGGTTTCTTACAATCTGGGTGTGGCGTAATTCTATTCTGTACCGGTCTTCTCCTCTACCAGTAAGTCCCCGTCTTAAATATCCCCCTTCCAAGATCGAAATTGATTTAATAAAACCCTTTTCCTCGTATACGCCTTCGCGGAGGCTCCGCGGAGGCTCCGCGGGCCGCGGGGCGCAAGAGCGGGCCGCGGGCGTGAAAGCGCCTATTACCACTATCGTCGCCATGCCGTGAAGCGTTTAGCCCCCGACTCACAATTTTGCCACAACGAAAACCACAAGTTCCAACACGTAGTATCTTTGGAATTTCTTATACATTCTTGGGGCGGTCGTATCATCGGACCCCGTTTCTTTTAACGCCATGCGTAGTGGAAGGAGCCTTGCCGCTCTCCTCATCGCGGCCTCGAGTTTGATGCTATCGGGTATCACTCGACATTGTCCAGTGGGTGACACATGCCTGTATCTCGCCCTCGCTATCTATTTGATGGGCACGACATCGACTAATCAAGAGCAAGCGGTCATGTACCACTTGATGTTCGTATACTCGAGTGCGCCCGTAGGAGCTATGCAAAACGACCCATAGCGACACGCGCGCCGCTCGCCTTGACCATTTTCCTCATTATTCATAGGGGAATATGGTTTATTCTCCAGTTGTGTAGTTGACATAGGACTACCATCTCTTGTGTTGTTGTGGAGGCGACAAGGAATGGGCGGCGGGATGTGTCGCTAGGGATCACAGGCTCGGGGAATCACTACCGCACGAGCTACAGGTCTTCGGGCATTCTGCGGAGAAATGAAAATCCCGAAAACATTAAGGAAACCCCGTCATGGTGAAAATAATCAAAAATAATGCTCTGTGAGGGGGGGGGGGGGGGGGGGGGGGGGGTCACAGAGCAATATTTTTATATTTTTCTGTTGAGACGTCACGTACCGCGGTCATACGAGTAAAGTACAGGTATCGGGACCTGAAAAATACGAGGAAAAGTATTTTATTAAATCAATTTCGATCTTGGAAGGGAAGGTGTTCTAGAAACAGCCTTAGAACCTGTAGCTTGTGCTGTCTGCTAACTAAACCAAACTATTACTAGTGATACAGGTTAACTCAGGTTACCTGTACCGTCTATCTTACCTTATGGCACAAGCTCTTAGAACTATCTAGAAAAGAACTATCCAGAAGAGATACTGCTAGTAACTCTGTACTGTCGAGGGAAAATACGGCGATGCAGTTGTACTGCCGCGATGACAATAAACGAGTCACTGAATATCGCTAAGATACAGGTACCATTTAGAGGAAATAAATTATGTCAGATACTAGCAGTTAGCTAAATGGCTACGATATGACACCCTATTTCACTAGTAACGGACTTTATGGGAAGAGTATATATACCGTACTATAATACAATTAATAATCGAGCCTATCCCATAACCCTCGTTTCGATATGACCCTTGCCATACGTTTTGAAGTCATGGGGGTTGGGGGGCCTTGTTTGCCTTGGCGGACGTGGCCCACGTCCGGGCGGTCAATTTTGCAGTCGTGGGCTAATGTCATGCTTCAAAACTTATTTACATTCATGGCCGGGAATTCATCCCACGATCGTATCATTTAAAAAAAAAAAAAAAACTTACAAGAAAAAGCAAGGGAGACCACAAAGCAAAAAGAAGAAAAGAGGAAAAAACCTAAGCCCGAGGAACAGGAAGGCATGCCACAGCACCAGCACTGCCCTCCTGAAAAGCGTGGCGGAGATAGGAACCCAGAGTGGAGGTGGAGCAGGGACGGAGGTGGAGCAGGGAGAGGATGCTTGTGATTTTAATCCTAATTCTCTCAGTCGTGTAGTTCTGGCAAAATGCCGCCCTTAGAGAGTGCATGTAAGGGCTTACCTACCAGTCACATATCCCAGGGGCGCTACTACAAGAAAATGGTTTAGCGACTGGGAGTCAGATTATGCCAAAGATGACAGGGAAGGGTGGGTGGGTTGCGCGAGCCGAATGGGCGAGCGCAAAGGCAGAAGGTGGCTGCTACCAGCTAGAGGAGCTGCTTTATAGGTAAAGCAGGTGGGCGTCCGCCGCGGACAATTTACTGCGCTTGTGACGCTTTGTCTCCGCGCGTTGCCTTAGGCGGACTCAACATGGTACGTTTACTAACCGTTAAACCCCAATATTTTACCAATATAAGAATTTAGCGACTGGGAGTCAGATTATGCCATTGAGATAGACTGAAGGTCTGCATAGGCTACTAATCCGGGGGTTTGGCGACGAGCCAGCCGAAAAATAGCCAGGCCGCCGGGGTTTCGCTCATGGTGGGGTCGATGTACTTGCCGGTGACGACGTCGCTGGTTTTCGACCAACCACCCATGTAGCGGATTTTGGTAAGGGGTGCGCCGATGCATGCGGCTGCGGACGCCGCGCCTTTACGTAGGCTATGCGATGTCCACTTGAATTGCGTGGGGGGGGCAGCGTCGATGGTGTTGCACGCCTCACGAATCCACTCGGTGATGGTCCCGGCCGTCCACGTGTGTGGCTGTTCCTCGGGCGTGACGGCCCAAAAAGCAGTTGGTCCGGACCCAGTGCCGAGGATGTTGCAGTAACTGGTGCGTCCAGCGGTAAACGCCTCCAGGAGGTCCGCGAGTAGCGGTACTGCAGTAATAGGGAGTTGCAGGAGCGGTTTATCGGCCGCGGTCCTACGCTGGTCTCCCTTTGATTTTCGTACAAATAACAGTATGTTACCGCCCGTTCGGTCGACCGCGATGTCGTCCATGTGGCAACGTACGCCGGTTTCTGCGCGGCAAAAATAGCAGTAGTTGGTGCAGACTGCGAGCATCGCGCGGAACGTCTTGATATGTACGAGGTTGTCCGGCTGCCAGGTGAGCGCGCGGTAGTGTCGATGGGCGAAGAGTAGCATCTGTTGTACGATTGGGGCTGGGAGCGGTACGCGAATGTCGGGGGCGGTGATGGGCTGCTGCTGCATGGCGAGCCCCCGACGTGCGTCCGTGAGAAGGGGTCCTAGCGCCACGGGCTCCTTCAGGTGGTCGCGAAAGAACTTATTTATGGCCGAGAAGTAGGGCTGGAGGCTGTTGGCTGCGATGGTTCCGGATCGGGCGAGCCACGCTGTAAATCGAAGCATGTCGGCCGCGGTCGCCTCGAGGGGTGTGATTCCTTCCTCGTTGCAGAAAACAGTAAAACGGCGCATACCGGTGCCATAGTTGTTGTAGGTGGAGGGGGCGAGGGAGCCGGTGAGAAGGTCGAGCACGAGGTCGCCCAAGTCGTCCGTGCCGACGAGTGTGCCGACATGGTTGCGCATCGAGGCGTGCCACGGTGCGTGGGCCGCAGGTTCGACTAGTCGGTACTTTACGGGTGCGGCTGGGCAGTCGGTGTCCGCGGATGTCCGGTCGTGCCGCGGTCTTGTCGAGGACGTCCGGGTGGTCGGTGTTGGGTGGAGTGTACCACGTGTTCGGTAGAGCCAGGACGGGGCGGTACGTGGAAAGCCGTGACGCTCCAGCCGGGCGGTCCGACGCCCTCGTACGCTCCGCGCTTGCCCGGAAAGAATAAATCTCGGGAGGGGGGGTACAGGATCTGTTCGTCGGAAATTTCGCTTAGTAGTTGGTACCACTGTTTGGCGGGCCAGTAAGGCGCGATGACTGTTGCTTCGGCCCCTGATTGGCGTAACTTCTGGACGAGGTCTGGGAGTAGCGTCCACGGTGGGTTGCACCAGTTCGTCTCTGCTGTCCAGCGGTTGTCGGGTAGATGAAGGCAGTCCACGGCTTCGGAGGTGGGGTCTCGCCAGCGGGCGTTGTAGCGGGGAAGCTGCGTATTGCCCTGCGTGGCAAACCTGTCGATGGAGTGGGGGCCCCACAGGGAATTCAGGTAAGTGAATATGCGGGGGTTGAGTTGCCAGTCGTCCCTGTCGGTTTCGCGGCTCAGTCGGTCGGCCCAGACGTTGGCTGCGGAGCGAATATACCGCGCGCGGATGCTGATGTCGTTGGTGTCGATGAGTTCCCACAGTTTTCGTAGTTCGTCCATCATAGCTGGGGACCTCGAAGTTAGATGACTGAGGACTGCCACCACTGCTTGGTTGTCCTCGTGCAGGAGGACTTTGCGGCCGCGCAGGAGGGGCAAGAACGACAGGACGGCGAGTCGCACGGCCTTTAATTCCTTCCAGGTGATGTGCTGCTGCTGGTCTGTCGCTCCCCAGAAACCACGGGCTTCCAACTGTTCGTTTAATACAGCTCCCCAGCCGTAACCTGAGCTGTCGCAGTGCAGGTAGGCGGTCTCGATGGGGGCGAATATGGAGCGGCCGTTGTTGGCGGAGGGGACTTGCGTCCACCATTGGAGGTCTCGTCGCAACTGGTAGGTGAGTTTCACCCGGCCACCCCATCCCGTGCGCGTAGCGAGGACGTCGTGTAGTTCGCGTAGGTAGAATCGGGCTGCTGGAATGGCGAGGTACAGGTACTGTGCTTTTCCGGCGAGCACCGCGAGCTGCCGGGCAGGGAGCCATCGTGCGTCGCGCGTAGAGCGTTGTAGGAGGGTCCGGGCTAAGGTAGCGATGGCCTGTAGTTTCGAAACAGGGGCTCGGAACGTAGAGGTTGTGGTGTCGATTTGGAGGCCGAGGTGTTCGCAGATTTGCGTCGGCTCCCAGTGGCCTTTCTTGGGGTTGCGTCCTAGCCCGAGGCGGTCGAGTAGGCACGCGACGCGGTCTCGGAGTTGTAACGCTGCGTCTCTGCTGTCGGCAAAAAATAGGAAGTCGTCCATGTACGGGAGTAATCGGACACCCCGCCATCGAGAGTTGCGCAGATAGCGTCGGGACGGTGTAGGTCGTGTGGGCTGGTGTTGCGTAGCTAGACGGGGGTTGCGTACGGTGGGGTTGAGCAGTGGTTCGCGTAAGTGCCGGATAAAAACTTCGGTAAGCCGGCAAAAATAGTAACTGCTGCATTTCCAGCCCATCGGAAGCCCGGCGAGTCTGTACAGTGTTCCGCGATAATTTACCGTGAAGAAGTCTCTGTCCTCCTCCCGTATGCCCAGGGTGTAGTAGCCGTCCGCTAGGTCGAAAGACACCATCCAGTCGCCGGCCCGTGTCAAATTCTTGAGGTGCTTGAGTGTCTCGAAAGTTAGCTTGTGGTCCTTGCAGTACTTGTTCAGGGGGCGTAAGTCGATAATTAGTCGCCATTTGTTTTCGCCCGGTTTCGGGACTAAAAACATTCTGGAAACCCATCTGCTGCGCTGGCCTGGCTCCCAGGCGCCTGACTGCAGGAATCGGGGAAGCTCGGAGTCCATGAAGTCGAGTTGCTGTTTTGTTGCGTTCAGCATGGAGGTGCCGCTGTTGAAAGGTGGGGGTCGCCGGCCGCCAATGAAAGGTATGCGAACCCCGTGACGAATCCAACCCAGAACTTGTTCGCTCGCGCCTAATCGCTTCCACTCGGACGCTCTGTTCCGCACGCGGTGTCGCATGAAGTTGGAACGGTCGTTGCAGGACGTGGCGCGGCGGGTCACACCGTCAGGCGTTCTTGTCCGGGTTCTTGGTCTTCGTGTCTTTGGGGTCGGCGTTGTCTCTCGGTGGCGGCTTGGGCTTGGGTTGGGGTCGGGGGTTCGGTGTCGGTGTAGGCCGGTCGGGGGGGGGTCGGTCGGGAGTCTTGCGCGCGAAGGTAGCTCCCGCGGCGGCTTTGGCGCTAGCGAGTAATGAACACTCGAGGGTCTTGTCGATGAACGCTCGGTGTAGGTTGTCGTACTCGGAGGAGGCAACGTCCGGTCGCGGTTTGAGGAACCGCTCGTAGGCGAGTTCCGCGAAAACGCGGTCCGAATCGCTCGTCTCCCCTCCGCCCTTGGTGTGTCGGATGTGGGATATCCGCACACGGGCGGCCTCCTCGAGCGCGCTGTGGGTGTGGTTGCTTTGACGCAGGGTGACGACCGCCGCCGCGAATTCCGGTGAGTCCTTGGGATAATTTTGAATGTCTTCCAGAGCTGATAAGCTCGCCGTGTTAGCGCAGGCGGCGTAGGCGGCGTGACAGGCCGTGGCGCGGTATTCTTCGAGCGTGGCGTTGTGCCGGCGGGCGGAGAGGTGGCGGTAGGTGTCACAGGTGAGCTTCCAGATTTGTGGGCCGTTGAGATGTCGGGGGGGTAGCTCGAGGCCGGGGGCAATGTAGGGTCCCCATAGCTCTGTGTCGATGTGGTAGTCCTCATCTGGCAGGGCTGCTGGGGTTACCGTCGTCGCTGGGGCTGGGGCCAGGGGTCGCACGGTGGGGTCGATCGAGGGTAGCTCGGTCGGCAGCTGGGCGCTGCGGGCGTCGTGCTCCGCAATTCCACCCTTCGGCGTGTCGAATACGCCGACGGGACTGGCTAGCTGTGTGCTGACTTGCTTAGCTGCTGCTAGTTGAGTGATGATGGTCGAGCTAAGCGTAGCCGTTAGTTCGGTAAAGGCTTGCTGAAAACGGCCATTTAGTCGCTCCTCTGAAGCGGCCGCGTTAGCGAGTAAGCGTTGCTCCTGTTCTTTGAATTCTAATGATGTAACAAATTCCGGCGCGTCGCGAATTTCGTCGTCGACTTGTCTGTCTGTAGCCATCGTATATTCGAGCAGGGTAAAGAGTCTCGGCCGTGGTAGACGCGGTCGAGGGTAAGCTGTCACCTTGCGCAGCTACGAGAGCTACGATGCCTGTTGCGCGAGCCGAATGGGCGAGCGCAAAGGCAGAAGGTGGCTGCTACCAGCTAGAGGAGCTGCTTTATAGGTAAAGCAGGTGGGCGTCCGCCGCGGACAATTTACTGCGCTTGTGACGCTTTGTCTCCGCGCGTTGCCTTAGGCGGACTCAACATGGTACGTTTACTAACCGTTAAACCCCAATATTTTACCAATATAAGAATAAAAGCAGCAGACGAAATGATGACGTGTATTCCGCGAGCAATACATTGAGGAACCGGTACCCGTACATTCATGTATCCAATAATAACACTTTACAGGTATGTGCGGCCGAGCGCCGTTGCTCGCCACACTACCCGTCAGAGGTACAGGTACCTGTACCGGTAAGGGCAGATCAAACGTAGGAGCGACAGATTGAGTTCCTTCAGGACCCACCACGCCGCATCCCACCTATCAGCCATCTACCACAGTTTAACCTCTCGCCTCGTAAGTACTCCTTGCATACTTTGCTTCTTCTTGGTCGATCACGACTTGGGCACGAAAAGCAAGAACGATCGAAGAGCGTCCGTCAATTTGAGCCGACGCCGACGACGAGGCAACGCCGGGCCGAACCGCAGCGGCAGCCCTGCTTGGGCGCTTGCGAAGCAGGCTTTGAGCGGAGGTTGGTTAAGGAGAGGGGCTGGGGGGTATTCGTGCTGACCCTTCTACGCCTGTGCTGCGGGAGTGACCCAGCGCCATCTGAATGGCAGAATGAACTTTCCGACCTCGACGCACCGCCGAAAGTGGATCTTCGAGTCGGGCGCCCTGGTGCGGCACTGCGCCACTGCCATCCACGCCTTCTAACCCCTCTTTGACTTCCCTCTTCCTTCACCCACTTCGAAGGAAGGGAGTGTCGCTGATACAGGAACTGCTGATACGGTGCTTTCGTATGGGTCTGTGCGTGCTGAACGGCCTGGTGCGCTGGCACGGACCGTACTGTGGGTTGATTACAGGATGCGAAGCGGGCCGCGGCGTATGAGTCTTCGAGGGAACGGGTGAAGCAGGTGCGTGAGGGGGTGGAGGAGGTTTCGGAGGAGGGAGGTGGGTAAGCGTTGAGCTGGTTTCGGGGAGATGTGAGAGGGGAGACGGCTCCTGTGACTGACGTGTGTGTGTGTGTGTGTGTGTGTGTGTGTGTGTGTGTGTGTGTGTGTGTGTGCATGTGCGCGTGTGTGTGCATGTGCGCGCGCGCGTGTGCGTGTGTGTGTGTGTGTGTGTGTGTGTGTGTGTATGTGTGTGTGTGTGTGTGTGAATGTGTGTGTGTGTGTGTGTGTGTGTGTCGGGGGATTGTGTCAGCTTTGGGCGGAAGAGCTGGAGGGGGTGGCGCGCGAGGAGGAGTGGCAGCCGCTCGACTTGGAAGAGGACCTGCTACTACAAAAATATTACCAGAAGAAGATTCAGGAGGTGTGCAGGAGCGTCCTGCACCTCCCCCCAAAGGCATGCCCCTCTCCCCCCCTTTGTTCTCCATGTAATTATCCCTTCTTCATCGGTGGGCGCCTCCTTTTCTATCCTCCCGTATCCATGGTTGGCCAGGATAAGAAAGGTGGACATATGAGAAAGGAGCACAGGAGGCAGGCATGCGGGCGTGGCTTGAGAACTTTTCATTGCGAGTATAAGGCTGAAACTTCTTGATCCGATGGCGTGGTCTGGCGTACAGGTGGCCGCCTCGGCCATTCAGTTGTTTAAGCGTTTCACCCTGAGCACCTCCCTCCTGGAGCATGATGCCGTGAAGCTAATGCTGACTTGCATTTACGTCGCCTGCAAGGTCCCCCCCCCCCCGTTCCCCTCATTGAAAAGTCTAGAAATGAGTAGCAGTAAATGCGGTCGAGTTGATTTTGAAAATGAGTATGGCAATTATTAAACCAAAATGAAATAAAGTGACGGACACTCAACATCTCGGCATCATATCGCCCCTTCCTCTCGCCACCCTCCTTTGAAGAAAAAGCATTGTGGGACGTTGTTATAATTGAGCGGATTTGCGATAATGCCTTTAAGGACACTTGGAATTCAGGTTATAGCCATAACTTTACCATTAACTAGGGTGCCTGGAATCGATGAGTGAGACGATGTGAAGAGAGGCATGGGGTGGCTGTGGAGCAATGGTTTGGCGTGAGATGAGTCCTCACCAACGTAGAAAAATGGAAATCGCAATGCGCAGGAAAACTGTCATTATTCAAAAGTTCCCAAGTTATGCTGCACGAGTGATTACTAGTGGTTGAGCGACAGCTTCACGGACCCCCCTCCCCTAAAACCAGACCAAAAATATATGAAGCGTAGATAATAGCAACACAAAAGTATAAGATATTAAGTAAAAGGAAAAATTCACAATCTTAGTAGCCGTGTTTATGCTGTTCGACGGGATTACCATTGAATGATCGGTACATCGATGGAAGTTGTGAAGTATATGTTTACTCAAAAAATTGACAAGCGCATTTCTTCTTCCCGTTTCCCCCGCGGCAGGTGGAGGAGTCGTACCTCAACGTGGAGGACCTCTGCACGCGGCTGTCTCTGAGAGACTACAAGGGCGCGGTGCTGGAGAATGAGGTGCTGCTGCTGCAGGCCGTGGACTTTGATATGGTCATCTACAATGCCTTCCGCCCGTTGGACGGCCTGTTTGCCTCGCTGCAGGAGTGGGTGGGCGCAGGACGGGAGGGCGGCGCGCCGGAGGCGCTTTTCGTATGCCCTTTTTCCCAACTTCTTGCATTATTTCCCTCTCCCATATTCCCCCCCCCCTTCAGCCAAGAACATAGATTATAAATCACACTCACCTCTTGTCATAATATTTCTTCCAACCCTTAGCCAGAGCGCAGCTCTTGATGTGCAGATATGCGTTTTGCCAATAGTTTTTTCAGTGCTTTCAGAAAAGAAAAGTGGGTTAAGTGTACTTTGTTGGGGTTTCGTGAATGAGTCGCCAGTTTTTGAAGGTCTGTACGGTTTATATGGGTCGCATTGAAACCCTAAACCGGTTTCAATGGGGGCGGGGGCGGGGGGGGGAGAGAGTAGCCGGTACAGATTGTCTAGGACTAGGGGGTCACTGAGATGTTGAAGATTTTTTTTGCAATTATTTGTAGCCCCATTTTATGAAAGTAGAGATGAAGCTGCGTGTATGAATACGCATTGGAGCCAAACTAGAATTGCAGTGTATTGAAAGCATTTGTTGTTCCGCAATTTCAGATCGGATTGTTTTTAAAAAGGGCGCCGTGTGTGTGTGTGTGTGTGTGTGTGTGTGTGTGTGTGTGTGTGTGTGTGTGTGTGTGTGTGTGTGTGTGTGTGTGTGTGTGTGTGTGTGAATGCGTGTTTGTGTGGTTGTCTGGCAGAGAGGGGGGGGGGCTATCTTTGTATGCATTGCTTGTTCTAAAAGTCAACTCAAGGGTACATGTTAGCATTCGATAAGTATGCTGTGGTAATCCTCTTTGAATTCTGCCCGTTTAAGATTCTTTCCTCGCGTATTTCATTATCGCGAGGTTCTTATGGGTTTAGAGCGAGGGCTGATAGATATGCCTGCGACAGCAGTCGCCCATTGCTGTACGTGCGTCAGTGGATATGTCCTTTGCCACAGGCCAGTTTTAACGAGTGCCATTTGAAATATTTGTTCACTTGTTTCAGTGGCAGTGAACGCGTTAATAGCTTACTTTCAAAGGAGAAAGTTGAAAGTTGCCCAAACAAAGGAAAGCAAATGCAGCAAGTAATTTGTGACCACTTATAATTTTCAGGCATGAGTCGCAGCCACCCAAACGAAGAAAGCTTTCCAAATTGAGTCTTGTGTTTGTTGCTTTTATGGCACTGAAGAACGCGTCAGTTTCGTATCCCTCTGTTTCTGATCTCTGTTGCCATGGTGCCGGCCATTCGGCGGTGGGTGCAGGAGGGCGGAGAGTCGCGACTGGCGGAGGCTCGAAGTGCGGCCACCAGCGCGATCGATGCGCTGCAGTTGAGCGACGCGCCGTTGCTCCACCCTCCCGGCCTCCTGGCGCTTGCGGCGATGAAGAACGGTCTGCGAGTGCTGTCCAAGGTGAGTGGGCCTCATGGAGCAGGAGTGTATTCAGGCTGGACACTTTGATTGATGTCCGAATGAACAAAAACTAAATTAAGGGGGGGGCAGAGAGATCAGAAAGGACCGCAGGAGAGAGCGGCACCAGAAAATGGTTTTTTGAAGATTTTTCACGCATGTTTCGGCAGTTCTGAGGAATACAAATATTTAAGCTCAATATGAATTATTGAAAATAGTGTGACATTTGATACTCACGAAAATGACTTTTGATTTGTTTTCGGCCTTCTGATTTGGAACTAAATAGAAGGGTGGGTGGCGGCAACCGAAGTCAACAGTCGTTTTGGTCAGCATCGGGTATAACATTGTGAAACTTTTGACTGGGAACATTGAAGTGCTTCAATGGAGGGAAAACGTTAGCAATGAATTCAAGAGATACGACGCAGTGAACTCTGTGTCAAAAATGCATTTAAGATATTGAAAGTGGATGTGATGTTGCGACTGGCAGTGCAGAATTTCGACAGGGATACTGACTGTCAGCGATGTTGCTCGTTAGAATTGCTCGCAGAATTTCACTATATGCATGCCGATTTGAATTGCAGCGAAAACACACTGTCTGCAATTCCAAAGCGACTTTACTCGACGTTCGGTCATTTAGTAGTAGAATTGTGAATAATGGTTAATAATGTCGAGCTTAATGGGACGTCGAAATTTAAAGGAAGCGCAATCTCTTTTCGGTCAGTGTTGATGGATAGATTTACAAGCACAAAAGGGTTACAATGAGGCCTGAAAGGGAGGAAACACAACTCTCGTCGATGTGGCGCATTGGGCTGACTTTGCATCCCTGCCTTGCAGGAGGAGGGCCTATTCGCGACGGTGCTCGACCACATTTTGCAGCGGAAGAGGGAAACGGTGGAGAGCAGCGTCGCAACGAATGGCGGAGAAGACGTGGCCGCTTCCGTTTTGGCTGGGATTGCAGCGGTTGACAAGCTCGGAATGGCGGGCGCAGAGAAGCTGTCTGGCGACAAGTAAATGTCACACTCTCTCTGGCCTCTGCTCCCATATCTCTTTCGCAGCATTAGTGCTATCATTTCATTGAAGTCTAAGGACATTGTGTCCTTGTTCGCGCGAATACGTTGCACTATGGTTCAGTCGTTTTAGTGTTACTGTCAGACGAAGCCCATCTATGGCTAATTGATGTATGGCGATGCTACTTTCGATCAGTGCGTAATTTCATGGGCTGCGATTGGAAGGTCGAGGGCTTGTGCTTTTAGAGTTTGCATAATGGGGCAAAGTACTCTCAGCGCCGGTTTTAGACGGATTCATCGCTCTCCTCTTGTTTTCTTATCGCCATCGCACCTCATTGTGCCTGCTCCCCCCTCCCTCCTGTGTCAGCCTCAAGACTCTGGACCTGAAGCTTCGAAAGTGCAGGAGCCCTTTGCTGAACTCTCAGAGTCGCTTGTCAAAGGCAGCGCGGGAGGAGCGCCGCGCCAGCAAGGTGGGGGCCGCGAGGTCCAGCAAGAGTGAGCAATCGGCCAAACGGCAGCGAGCGGAGGAGGCGACGCCAGCTTGAGCACTCAGCACGCCCCATAAAGCCCAACCTCGGTTCGGTTGTCAGCTTATTTCGGTTTTTTTCGTTCAAAATGTTAATCAAAAGAAACGAGTCGATTTCACTTCAAGAAACTGCGACCTTCTTTTCGCCGAGGCGACCATTTCTTCTCGCACGGCTGTTTCTTGCCTCCTCATGGATATCTGGATATGTTTGAGTCATAACGAGGCAGCGTTCTGGTTGACGAGTGGTGTAGCAGAGACAGCGATGGTAACCCGCATGGTGTACATTAAGGAAAGGCATTAAGTTTGTCGCGGCTCAGAGTTGGCATCACCACCCACTTGCTCAGGTCGTGGGCATTCTCGGATATGTCCGGGAGTCCCGTGGCCTGCCAGTTTAGAAGCGAGCGGAACAGCAGGGAAGCCACTCCACATGAAGTAATCATCACCGTATTTGACTGCGCTGCTATTGCGAGAGAGCCCCTGCTATCTGCATTCAAAATTAGTATACGTCAGCCGAACTGAACGTAGTAGCAATTTCTGTTTTTCGAGGTCTAGCGCGACGATGGCAACTGTACTTCGTCGCGAGTCGCCCGGTTCTTGGCAAGGGCTGCCAGCCTCCAGCTCCCAACGAGCCTGGCCATGCAAACGTTTCACTCGAAGCGTCCGCACTAATGTCCCACGGCATTACTAAAATACTAAGCTTTTGCATTCTCGTTTTCTCGATCATGCACACCAAACCCCCCCGTCTACGTAGTATTGAAAAAAAATTCGTTTTGCTCTATTGCGTTGGGGTCGATCACGTGTGATGTAGGGGAAAGTAGCTTAACTGGCCAGGAGTGCTTGGCTGACGCCTTACCCACGAGTCCAAAGTATGGCGCTAGTACGTAAAACTTTTGTTTTGGTTTGTTTGCGTATGTCCTGCACTGCCGCCTCCCTATCCGCCAAGTTCAACGTTCTACAGACTGTCACCATCTTCCGTCGTTGGTTTCGGCGTCTCAGCAGAACGAATAGCTGTTTGTCCACTGAAATTGTATACAAATTTACGACACACTGTGCTAGAAGCTGACAGCTTTGCCTGTTTTTTCTTCAGTTGGTTATTCAAACCTGCTTACAAGTCCCCATCGTCCGGCGAGGCGGCGTTTTAACTTCCATTCGCAAGAGTAAGGGGCGAGTTTGTCTGATAGACTGCGGCAGTGCTGCAGGTAAACACAACGAGAGCTCCATGGGCACCGCGTTGTGCAGAAACTCGTACCTTGCCGTTTAGCTTTTCTTGTCAACATTTAACTGAAGCTAACTCGTCAGGCTATGTTTGTTAGCGCCTGCTGGATTTAAAAGAAATGGCCGCGGGGCATATATTGACGAGTTATCCCTGCTTGAGCGTTATCTTCAACCGTCGCTGTGCCCTTCTGGTCCGTAAGACTCCCAATGTAGGCGCCCAGTTATCACCAAACACATCGGCGACGCCTCTCGATCCGTGACGGGTGCTAAGTGACACACAGGTTGGTCTCGTTTGGCGCAGCAACAGATATCGGGCGAAGCTGCGCCGTCTGAGTTGCGGCTCGCTAGTCATCATTTGCCCCACACAGATTACTTGAGGCTCTAATGTTTTAAGTACAGGTATTCCGAATTGTGGGTGTATGCGCGTAGATATAACGTTGATGTCAAAGCACAAATAGCTGTTGAAAGTTCGCGATACCGGTGGTTGCTTGTGTCGTTATTTCATTTTCATATTATTTTGCAGTCATCAGAATTAATAAAAACTACAGAGCAGTCAAAATGATTACAAGGACAATAAGGTATACAGCAACACTCATTGTTCGTTCATTGAATGCTATTTTGCAATACTCTGTAGGCACCTTGGCCTTGCCCGTTTCTTGAAATACCTACTCTAGCTAGAGAAACAAGCCGATACGGACACATCCATCCAGTTTCAGTAGGAAATATGTCCTCAACCGGGGTATGGTAGCACATGATGTGGGATCTCAATACTGAAGAGTACGACCTGTACGTTCAAATATCATGTCGTCGCAGCATCCTGAATGCGGGCCCCGCTACAAGCACTTGGGCATTTATTGCACCGCCAGTTAAGAAAATTAATCCTTGCGTCAACTGCCACCAGCACAGCCTTGCGCAACTACGCACAGACATTGCTCACGTCATTATTCAGTACACGACAGTAAGCCGTCGACCAGTCGCGGAACTTTTGTGACTTCCATTGCCCTGCAGAAGAGTCCGTCTATCCACAATAGAAGCACTTGGTACTCTGACGACAACCTCATAGACAAATAATAAGGAAGACAAGTGAATATATATTATTGGCGCATCACGCGATGTATGTTCGCCAGATCGCTATTCATTCTGCTCCTGTTGATGCAGGACCTCAACCTCTCCGCCCCGCCTGCGGCCTCTCTCCTATCGATGCTTTCGTGGCAGGGCGGAAAGGTACGCCTCGCCTTAATCACGCGTGAATCATGCATATTCACATACCTTCATCTGTGTCTGCCCGCAAACTGAAGCTGTGCTGCTCTCGAGGACAACCCTGAAACATAAATGGATACTTTAGAATTTCTCAACTTTGCTTCGAGAAGGTTATTTGGAAGCACAATGGCAGGATAAATACTCCATATGTTGCAAATTCACAAACAACTGAATCAAACAGGTGGCTGTCATATGGCCAGCCGTGGTCTATGCGATGCAAACGTGTGCCAAATGGGTATCCCGACATCCTCCAGGTCGTACAACGGATGCATAAATTCTAATGACAAAGTAGCATCAGACAGCCAAGAAACTAATTTTATGAACAGACTGCCATAAGCAAGTGCAAACAACAGTTGCGTGTCATTTCATCCGCAGTCCGTGATTTCTGTGCTTAAGAGTAGGTGGCCACGCAAAACGAAACAGCATATGCTGGAAATAGGAATGAAACACTATATATATGTACTCTAGTAAGCATCTGATTAATACTGTCGTCTGCTGCATGTTGTGCGAGCTATCAGAGGAAGCGCTTCCTTCTGAAAGGTGCCACAGCACCAAATGGCCGGAAAGAGTATGCCAGAGGGCGAAAGACAAGCGACGGCGCGTCAAACAGTACATGGCAGAAAATGGCTCGCAAAAATAGCGTTTCGCGTTTGGAGTCGCCCCAGCCATCCTCTGAAGCAGCACCTGAGAGCGCTGTCGTGACCGCTGACCCACCGAAGTGCAACAAGATACATATGGCAGCCGCTGACGTTCCAAAAGCCCAGCACTGGCGGGCATCTATTGACATCCAAATGCTGTCTATGGGCACTGATAGTGTGAGGCGCTGTCAACGCCCAATTTCAGCTAATGCGGTAATTCCCAGACAGCCAAGCTCTATAGTTGAGCTTGGTGACACACTGCAAAAGCACCATACTTCACTTATGCAAGGGCAGCAGCAGCAGCAGCCGGCAGCAAAGAAAAACGAAGAGGCCGATAAAATTGTACATCCCCTAACAAGAAATTTTGACGCAAAGGAAGCAGCCCTAAAGTTTGGTGAGGTTGTTGACTTTACAGCTCTTAATGCAACTCAGCACAGCGTACTTGGGACTGAAATCAACTCAGACGTAGATTTGGAGAACAACAAAGCAAGGAGCAGCAAACGGTGCAAAGTGATCTCGATTGCGACGTGTGAAGGATTTATTCCGCGTGCTTCGCTTGGCAAGGAATTCGGTAACCACTCAGGAAAGCCACCTTCTCGGAACAACATTGGCGCTCTGGCTACGCCAGGTCAACAATGTACGCACGCATTGCTACAGACATCTCCATGTTTGGAAAACGGGCTGCTGCGTCATAAAAATGACACATTTTCCAATGCCAAAGAACAGGGGCTGCTGCTTCAATGCCCGCGCACTGAGCCCCCAGCACGGTTTACCTCTCTGGACATGGACATTATATGCTTCAATGTAGCGGCAGCCGACAGTGATGTACCGGGCAAAAGCCTCTTGAGATAGAAAGATTATTGGTGTGGGTAGCAAAGCGCACCAGCAAAACATGTTTTTGAGATCGCTACCAGGCTTGAGTGAGCAGAAAGCTGTCAGTAGGTGAAGCTTTTCGGGGACAGTGCCTACTTAGTTCATTGTCTGATCGGATTTTCGCCAGAAATCGACAAGGTAGTCAAAGGCACCCCTCATATCAACTGTGAATGCAGCTTTTGAAGAAGTACGACTGCAGGGTGTCAATGGGTTGGGGGTGGTGCGGGACCCACGTGCGTGGAGGCTCAGAAATATGTGACAGGAATGTCACACGCGACCTCTCAATGTCGCATCATATCATGAAAGAACTGCTTGATTAGCAGTACCTGCCTCTTTGAATATGAATATGGAAAGGCGCAACAAGTTCCTGCCCTTCCTCAAACTAGCACCGCAGGGTAAACATATTTCGCATACCCTCTCTCTCGTAGTCTAGAGCTCCGCATATTATTCGTTACCACTGTGTCACACCTCAAAACCATACAACCAAACTAAGGGTTCAAGAAAGTAAGCTAGAGTCACAAGCAATGGTATCGTACCAGCAGCGGAAGTACTGCTGAAATAGAGAGTACATTAGCTGTGAAGTACAGTGCCCAGTTTACGTGTGACCTGCTCAAGGCGCTCATACACTGGAGCCAGAGAGGCTGCTCTTACTGCTGGACACGTCTGCAAGCCCTGCCTGTGCAGGTGCCGTGTTCGGGGACGTACAGAGGCCCAGAGCTTGCAATTTCTCTGATGCCAAAATGCTGCGAGCCATCGATACTGACCGGCGGTGGGTTGGCCGCACAGGCTCCCTGATTTCCGGCATCACGCCCACGCACTGCCTCAACAGCTCCGCCACGTCCTTGGGCCCATTGATACAAAACCTGCAATGCCCAACGCAAACATCATCAGAACAACAGAAGATGCAGGCCGGTGGCTGCACACACAGCAGGGGACATAGAAGCGCTGCTACAAAAGAAGAGAGCCAGAGTAGTGTCATCAGGAGCTCGTGTGTTCTCTCACAGTACCTTGTTGACAGTTTGTTTGCAGTAATACACTTTTCGTTCAGCTGGGGGCTCATACAAAGCACAGAGTCAACGGGGAATCTCCTTACTTGGCCTGAGATTTGTTGCAGCCCACTGCACAGCTGAAGAGATACTTCGGTGGTAGATTGAACAGCAGGCTGTCTATCCACGGCTGTTGTGCAGCTTCTCCCGCTGTATGCCTGCGTTGCTGCCCCCCCCTGAGAGATTCACTGGGCGAGTAGGTCTGTGCACAGTAACGAGACAAAGAGCGAAGGAAATGTCAATACCGATATAGAAAGCCAGTCCTATCCACAGCAGCATGGGTATAAATCAATGCGGCTGATGGTTCCAGTAATGGGTCACGGCATAGCGAATCAGGTCAACTGGGCATATAAACGCACCTCCTGGGTCGGCACATGCGCAGTATCTACCTCGTCTGGTGGCAACACAGCAGCGCGAGAACCACGTCAGATGCAATCAGAAGCGCAGCAGTGATGGCCAGTGACTGATGACCAAGTAAAACATGTACATGACGAGGCCCCATCGCATGGATACTGGTACTGCTAAGATATTCACTCCATTATTGTGGACCGTGATATTTGGTTTCGGAGCACGGAACACTTTCGACGAGCTTTCACTAATAATGGTTTCGGAGCAGCTCCATCACGATTCTCACAATTTCGTAGAGTATGGCCGTATCCTTACCATCAGTCATGGCCGTGCTTTATTTGCTCTTATTCCCCACCCACCCACCCACGCCAGCCCTTGTGCCGTTTCCCCTCATTCACCCGCGACATACCTCACTCCACAAATACGAATGTCTACCCCTGATGAAATGCTGCCCATAGATAATCGACTCAATTTTACACCACCGCGATGGCGGGATGGCTTTGAAAGGTGGCCGCGCCTTACCTCGGACATTGGAGGTGCGCCGTCGCTGCGCAGCCATCTCAGTGTCGCGCTCCCGAACCGCGCTGTCCTCTTCCCCATCGCCGCCCCTGGTCTCCGAGTTTTTGGAGGCACGCCACCCGGGGATGCGCCGACCGCGCTCGGCCTCCAGGTCCAGCACGCGCACCATGTTGGTCAGTAGGCTGGTGGAGGTGGCTCCGCCCTCAGGGCTGCGCCGTGCGCCGTTGGGAGTGACCGCGTCTGGCTCGCCTTCCCTGTCTCCTGGCTGCAACGTCGCCAGAGGCCCCGGCGGCTCCATGAAGCCCACCGTCCGGATGCTGACGTTCCGCCCCTTCAGCCCCCCGTCACTGCCGCCCTCGTGAGCATGCCCATGGTGCGCGTGCTCCTTGCCGTGCGCCCCAATACCGTCGCCGTTGAGGAAGGTGAACAGGTTCTCGTCGCGGCCAAGGAAATGCCCCACGCACAGGATGTACTCGAAATCCACAGCCGCAAAGCCCGCTGCATCGCGCATCCACGTCATCAGCGTCTGCATTGCCATCCCCTTGGACACGCTCACAGGGCGAGCCTCCACGCTCCGCGCGCCCTGCACGATGTCCACCGGCGCGTTGCTGATGGGGCCCGTGCACAGGTGCTGCAGCAAGTCGCGCGCCTGCAGCCTCCCAAACTCCAAATCCGCGTACTTGTAGTTCCACACCAAGCTGCTCTCCCGCACCTGACACGTTGCGCACAATTCAGTCGAATCCTTCCAAGTGGGACCTCAAGCTTTGGAGCTTTCAACAAGCCCCAAACATCCCCTTCTCCGCATATATCTCCGCCAGCACCCCACACCACCCCCGAAGGCATGTAAGCCGCGTGTCTTATCGGACGGAGGGAATAACGAACAGCACCAAACTGCGAGTTGCTTGGATTGAGATTCCAGCACAGGCACAAAAATATATATCGCCAACTTACTTAATCTGCGTAAACATTTTAAGAATTCGCAACCCAAAATTAAGGCTTGCCAACCAGGGAACCTAAACGTTCAATTGAATTAGAGGCTGATTTATATTTTCTAGCCTGAATCGGGAAAATGGAAGGCAAAGGTTTCACATCCCAACTGGAAATTCAGGTCCACATTTGGTTCCGACTGACAGCATCTACACATCGTTTGGATTTGCTGCTCAAAACGAGAGAAACTAAACGTTTTGCATTTCAATCAGACATTTGTATGTACTATTGACTTTCTGACTATTTCCTATATTTCCTGGCTTTAAACCGGACAAATGGAAATTGTTATTTCACATTCTTCCAACTTAACCCTCAAACCAATGTTTGGTTATACGAGTTTCATGTAACACCTGAAACAAGCACCACAAATATCAAACAGATAATAATATCATTTTCGGTGCTAAAGCGGGGGACAAAAGAATTCAACGGGCTTGAGCCGAGGCCACCCACACGTGATACGTCAGCTTTCTTTGAAAGGAGATGCGCACTGGATGGTAGATAAGCACAAAGCAAGGTGGTCTGGGCGGAGGGAGGAGGGAGGGGAGGGGGCACCTCGACGTAGGAACGCGGCGTTCGCTCGCAAAAGTATTCGAACACGAGCTGTACTGCGTCGATCCAGTCATCGTTGAGGTTGGGGTTGTTGCAAATCCAACCCTGGCCGTCGCAATTGCAAAAGCCGCGCGGTGGGCGCATGAAGACACCGTTCTCCGCGACCAGCCAGATGTTCGGCATGTCGCCAAAGGTGTCCGCGAGCCGGTTGCGGTCCGCGCCGCTGAGGATGACCACCGTCACCGCGGGGTGCGCCGCCAGCTGCCGCACCGACTCGTACGTCTCCGCGTTAATCTGCGTCTGCGCCTGCGATGACATCAGCCAAGGCCAAACATGAAGTGACCAACACACACGGCAATCAATTTCCGTGCAACCAGATTGCCAAATTCAGTAGGCTCTCGTTGCTTTTCTGTCTTTCCATGATCTTGCATTTTGTGCTTGTAAACAAATTCTGCATGATGAAATCTATTAGCACAAGCACTGTGTTCAAGCACAAGGTGTCGATTGGTAGCACAAGTAATATATAGACGACAAGCACTGCTTACGTGTGATCTATTCAAACTTGTAAAAGGAAACCGACACGCACTGCAAGTTACATTGGAGTTTTGAATGCTTGACATAGTCTGTAAATGACCGGAGAAAGCCACAGTTATTCGTGTAACAGTGCTGCTGACCTTGATTTGATCAAAGTGTCGTTTCGGCTGCACCGGCGCTTCCTCGTTTTGGGTCAGCGTCGCGTTGTAGCCGAGCACGATCAGGCGGCGGCCTGTCGCCACCTTGAAGGCCGACACCGCCTCCGGGATGTCCAGCAACGGCGGGACGTGCCGAATGCGCAGCGCGTTCTCCACGTGCGTATCGTTCAGCTCGCTGATAAACGTGTCCGCCCAGGTCTGCGCGGTGTGGATGGTGACGTGCATGTAGTTTTGACTATGCCGTTCCCGACGCTCTCCGTCCTGCAAATACGACGGACCGAACACATGCAACTCACCCCAGCAGGCGCGCCGTGGATCACCCCTCTGCTGTTGGTGCGAGGGGTTTTCCTTGCAATGTGGAAACACAAGAAATGGCGAACAGCGGAGTTTCGGAAATCAACTTGACCGCGCGCCGCACGTTTCGTTGAAATACCCACTCGCCGCCCCCAAATACATGGCCGTTACGAAACCATCATTCAGAGTTGGCATTATGGCAGTAGCTTTGGAGATATGAGTGTGCAATGGCGACGAGTTTGATGGTTAGGGCCGGCGCTGTGCTTTTCGCAAACTGTACAACTATCAAAAATAGAAACGGGTAAAATAGGTCGTTTACTAGAACAAGTAAACTATATACGGTTTGAGTAGTGGGAGGGCTGCGTACGCTCATAGTCAGCGCGTCTTTGATGGCCTGCGACATGTCTGTGACGTTCCAGGGGTTTATGAGCAGCGCGCCGGCGCCCAGGCTCTGCGCCGCGCCCGCAAACTCGGACAGCACCAGCACACCCGCATTGTCGCTCTGACAAGCCACGTACTCGTAGCTCACCAGGTTCATGCCGTCGCGCAGGCTGGTGACGAGCGCGACGTCGGTGATGGCGTACAGCGCGCAGAGCTCGATGAAGGCGAGGCTGCGGTCGAGGTGATGGATAGGCACATGGGTGAGGGTCCCATACTTCCCGTTGATGCGCCCAACTATCTCGTGCACTAGACTGCGAAGCTTCACATACTCTGGCACGTCCGTTCGGCTGGGGACGGCGATCTGCACAAGCAGCACCTGCAAGGAGCACAAAGCTCAGGTTCTCGAAGAAAAATACGCAGGTATGCACACAATCATCTCACGAAACAGCTGAGTATGTGCGCCTATGTCCAGTCCATACAAGTTTACATTCGTGGTAAGAGGCTCAGCGGGTAAGAAAGATGACAGTTGTGAGGCATGTGGTTCTGACAGGCAGCAGGGAGTGTCGGGTGCGCAGCCCACCTTGTCCCTCCAATCCGGATTTTCTTCCAGAAATTTTTCATACGCGAGTAGTTTCTGCGGGATGCCCTTGATCATGTCCAGCCGGTCCACCCCCAGCATCACCTTCCGCCCCGCGTACCGGTTCAGCAGCTCAGCCACGTGCGCCTTCACCTGCGTCGTCTCTAGCGCCTTGATGAAGCGGTCGGGGTCGATGCCGATGGGGAAGGCGGCGACACGCGTGAGCATCCCATTGTGGATCACCCCTTCGGGTGTGCCCTGCGTTTGTGATGA